>WURV02165635.1:0-14982 GCA_011762755.2 Epimenia babai
TATGTACACCATTATACTACATGGTTATGTACACCATTATACTACATGGTTATGTACACCATTATACTACATGGTTATGTACACCATTATACTACATGGTTACGTGTTCGTATTCTTATTGTACTACCGTATGTTATATGTACTTCAGTATGTTATGCTATATCATGATGGGACAACCTCCCATTTTCCAGCCTTCTATATTGTGAAAGGTCATACGGTAGGATGGCAGATACCTATTGAGTGGATTTTATAATATTGTGACAGATTCATTTTGAAATATGCTACATAAATGCTGCTTAATTAGTGGTAAAGAAACAAAATTAGCAACACCCCTTGAACCGGTGGATGGCCAGCCTTAACTTGAAACAACAATGACGGACACTCGCATTGTTTCCTTGAATCAGAGTCAATTTTTTTATTTAGTAATTTTGAGTTGTTATTTTTGTATGAATATATATATATATATTCAATGAAAAAATAACTTTAACACGATTTCAAACCTGCTTCCCATTATAGTAGGCGGCCCGTTTCGCCTTCTTCAACTTCCGCATATCTTTACGCATCTGCTTGCGCTGACGAACCACTCTGCCACCACGTAACACCGAATCGTGTATCCTAGCGATGGTATCCGTAGCAACTTTATCATCATTTTTGTCTACAATACCCGTGAGCTGTGATTGTATACGCTGGAGTCTGCCGGTTTTTTGTGGTGGCTTGTTGTGGCGTTTCTTTAATGACATCGCCATCACACCTTTAATAAAATCATCCTGTTAATATACTGTTTGATGAAATACCTTCACTATTTGATACTGTATCCTAGATAGATTCTTATGTTAATTTTTATCAGTTTTATTATTTATCTTATTTAAATTTCATACGGTGCAGTGAACTAGTGGGATCCAGGTTACGATTATGGTTAGGGTTAGCGATGGCATTAGCGTATCTGCTTTTCGCTCAGGTCCTCGGGTGTCGTGACCTCACGGCGCAGCATCAGCAGGCAGATCACTCTAATTCATTGGGCCAATGTTAATGGGAGTACCGAATGTGGTTCTCTAATAAATAATAATAAATCAATAATATATTGAAATACACCAAATTATAACACACCATAAGGCAGACTTTGTAATATCAAGGGATCTAATTTCATGCCCAGCCTAAGGATGTACTTACGTGAATGACTGTGGGTTAACTACTGTCAATTAATTAGACTTTTGACTTTATCCCATTCCATTTATCCCATTCCCCATCCACATACACATCTACACACATACATATATGTATATATACATACATATACATACCTTTACATCTACGCACATACATATAAAAACCATATACAATAACCTGTGTGCTGTGATTGTCAGCAATTTGTATTCCGTGTTCCTTCCTCACTCTAACATTACGACATCCCTACTTCATTAATAATTAACTTAATTAAGTTCATATAGCTCACACTCGTTTCCTTAAATATTGTATATAAACTATAATAATAATACATTTGTTTCGGATGCGCCCTAATAACTAGTATGTCTCTAAGGCGCCTATATACATTTTGTGTAATAACTAATTATATTGTATAACACAATAGTAAGTGCATATAGGTAAATCATAGCCTAACCCAATAGTTAAATGAAATTATATCAAATAACTAATTATATTGCATAACACGATAAAAATACATTTAAGTTAAATCATAGCCTAATACCATCATTAAGTGAAATGGAATGGAATTCTATTTGATTTTTGTGCCTTCCCAATACATGTCAATATATGGCATACATCAACAAATTGAACGTAATCACCTTGGCTGACACGAATTTCACTGACAATACCTGCTTGGCTCGATTCATTGAGGATGAGTAGTTTCGAATCTGATCCGCTATTAAGTATAGAAGTCATTTAGCACTAGCACAATACATACTGTGCCTTTTCTTTGTGAGGGGGAGATGACTCATCGCCGTGAAGGTCATCCGAAATGTGGTTTTCTGCCAGTTCATCTTTGTCAATTAGAGTCTCTTTGTCTACAAATGTGCAATAATACAAGTTATGCATACAACCGTCAATAGATATGCGATAAATACACATTATTTGCGTGTATAGTGCTGACTGTAGCAATATGCTTACAAATCGTGGCATCGTGGCTTACTGCATGGTCTAGTGGCGGTGGGTGTGTTGTACGTGGGAAGTTCGTGTTTCAATGGATTTTTTCTCTTGAAAGGTGCTACATCCTCTCTCTTGCTATTCAATGAACAAGAATAAGCATACTTTAGAGTCCAAACTATCGAGAAACAGGTAGGTGTGGTTATGAACTCTCACAAACACAGGTCCCACATAGGACAGTGTCGCGGTTACGCTAAACACAGGTCTTGCATATGATAGTGTCGCGGTTACGCTAAACACAGGTCTATCATAGGACAATGTCATGGTTATGCTAACCCCGCCTCCTGATGCATTTTCCATAGTGATGCTCTACAAATCATTCTAATTGAACAGACGATTGTATGCACGATCATGCTAGAATAACAGGGCATCTGTACCTGGGCTGTCGCATTTACATTACTCTGCAGTATATTTACCTATGTTTATTCTCATTTAGTGTAGTCGCCTCACGGCTAAACTAATGATACCTCCATTGTGAATCTAAATGCACTGGGGCAGGGGTTTCTACGGTATTTAGTACCACTCAGGGCGGAAGAAAGCCCACTACAGTAGATAAAAGAATAATCTAAATAAGGGACTACTAGACTAGTGTATAGCAGATTTTGATTTACCATACTACACTATACCTTTGTTTGTGGGAAACGAATTCTTGTCTGCAACTTTCGTGACATCTTTAGAATTTGCGTATTCTGATACACCTTTTCCAGCATCTCTTTCGCCACCGGTAGACATTTTTAAATAGCTAAAAATAAAACGAAGTGTTATAATGATGCTATTAATTTCAAACAATTTCAAACAATTTTACTAATTATAAATCGTGACTTTTAGGGTTTTCCGGTATTTTTATCATTGTGAACCACCTGAGAGCATCATTGCCGATGGTTCAGGTGGTATATAAATTCTATTATTATTATTATTTTATTATTATTAACATTGATGGTTTAAGTTTTTACATGCTCTGTAAAATGTTGAAAATAAATAACATAAGTGAAACTACAGCGAATATTACTAACACTAAGAGTGTTGAATGCAACTGTCAGCTAAGCTACGTCCGTCTAGACTAAAAAGTCAACTAAAATAACGTCAATAACCATAAAACACTATAGTATAAAAAGAGCACTACCAGACAGAGGAAACGTACGAATATTTAACGCAGTGGTTAGTCGTCTGGTACCGGACGCCGACTTCTAATGACTATTCGTCTGGTAAACTACCGGAGAATGTATAGAATTTCCCACCACGTTATATGTCATTCTTGTCATGTGATATTATTTATCGGTCTTCTGTAGTATTAATAACCTTAGTTGACTCAAATATATTAATAAATATGTGAGTTTATTAATTGTAATTGAACTGTTGTTTCAACTAATGATATAGCGCTACTTTACATTATCAATTGCTTTTTAACATTATACGGATATTGCATAATGTCTACACGATACAGCAGAGCAACTTAATAAAAACAGTCCCAAACTTATAAACCCAAAGAAAAATATAAAAGACGGTTGACGTTTAAGGTAAGTAAAGTATTTAACAAGGACACAATGACCTATGAAATTCAATCAATGTTATGATGGCTCATTAGTCATTTGACGGAGAGCTTTGAAGTCTTCCTAGACGATTAATAACTGGAGAACCCCATCCGGTATTTTTACTGATTTATCCACAGATTGTAGAAGGCTCTAAAACCACTAGATACTATATCCGAGTAAATATATTAATTTCACCCATTATTTTTTGGAATTTTTGAGAAAATGCCTCATTATCTATGCACATCTTCCATTTTTGCTATCTACGGCATATCTCCTGATGCTAAACGTAATCATCGGCAAATCAGGCCGAATCTTTGCAGAAACATTTTTTAAAAACAGGTTGATGACTCAACCCCTGCATTTTTAAAACGTAACACAGTTTACGGACGACTCACCACGGCGAATATTTAATTCTTGATGATGCCTGGTCCGATTAATGGCGATTCCAGCACCTGCTACACTCTCTCAATGTTGTCACTGCAGAGTTACATGTCCATGCATGACGACGATACGCTCGGTGAACGAGCAATAATTCTCGATAATTTTATATAATTATATAAATTAATTAAATGTCATTTATGCATGTCCAATCACTAATTAATCAAACTTATGCATTGACAGGTACTGTCAAGTCAACTCGATTGGGTGAAGCGATATCCGGTATTCTCACTTCCGGTAGCAAAATTTGGCGTGGTACGGAATTTCTGTATAAAAAACCCTTCTGGCAAGCGCAAAAACACTATACTAGACTCATAGGTATGTGGAGTTTTATATTAAGAAGTTAAGTTAATATACATGTATTGTGTGTCGACACACGCAGCATTATAGACGTACCTTTCAACGCCACCTTTAACATCCTCAGCTCAGCCTCACACACATGCAACGCTAGAAACATCATCTACGTTATTATATCATGCAACATATGCACCGAGGCAGTCTAAATCGTTGAAACGGGACGACCCTCCGACTCAATGGCCACAAGTCTGACATTCGACACAACGTCTACCAGAAGCCTGTAGGAGAACATTTCCGCCTCTAGGGACATAGCATATCCATCTCTGCGTTGCTGACCTTAAAAATCAACAAATAGACTCGACAAAAAAGTTGCGAACTAAAATCAGTATTAACAAAGTGGACTGTATAGAGCGTGTACACGGATTTGACCCATTTAGGCTGCAATCAGGACCGAGTACAAGCAATGCGGAAGTAATCTGACAGTTGCTCAGTATTCGTAGTGTTGCATTGGTAAATATCCACCGAGTCCTCTATTTCGCAAAAGAAAAACGGATTTCCCTCTGTCATATTACAGTGGTAAACTTTTGTGCAGCCGTCGGATGTTCTAACAGAGCCGCTAGGGGAAAAGAGGCTTTATAGCCTGCTGTTAGTGAGAACGAATCAAGGAAAGCGAATTTTCATTTGACCAGGAAAAGACAGGAGCAATTGTTGCATACTATTTTAAGAAAGAAGGAAAATCAGTAATTAAGTAGTGGTGGAGATCATTTTATTACATATTTGTAATATTAAAACAGGAGTACGGTATGAAATTTTAGACAAGATTGGTCATTTTATTCCAGGTTTCTGCTACTGATATATTGTTATTTAATTATGCCCCATGACTGGTCATAGAATTTGTAATAACAGTCAACTGTTAATATAATGTGTTCTTCTTTCGCATGCTTTTCTCAAACCAGGTGGTTAACCCAGTTTTCAATGGTCGTTTCACTTCTTACTTTCACTTATTGAATCGGACAGTTGTATCATAGAAATTCATAATTTTTCCATAAATATATCATACGCCTTAAACTCAAGTGCATCTGCATCTGGTACTCCATTTTTGTTCAGTTCATATGAATCAATTACATCGATTAGGCTACACTTGGACTTATATTGAGAATTGCTGGCACTGCCAACACAGTTGTCATTGTCTTAAACAAAACTGTTGTTCATTATTTCAACGAAAAATGCTTCAAAGGAAAGTTAAGTAATCTATGCCCATGATAAAACAATGGGATGTGCATTTTACTTTACGCTCCCTGTACTTGGTTCTGGCCGTGCCTCGTTTTTTTATCGTCACATGATCACTGTGAACACGCTCCATAGACCATGGAGTATATATTTAGGGTTTTCTGGCACATTATTGGAATTCATTTATAGCAACCATTCTTTATTCCAAAGCTATTTGTGTACGCACCCTTCGTTTGTTTGTGACCCACCACTCCTGACACATCACTATAATTCCCATCAAATCAGTAGTATTACATGTAATTATCACAAGAGTATAATTGTCTTCTTGGTAGTTCTTTACTACTACTTTCGACTAACTCATTTCTAAAATCGATAACCATGCCTTATCCCCTCTGCGCATCTATATCATTGTATTTGAGCTGTATATAACGTGTATTACATTTTTTACTCATTCACTAGAGGGGAATTCCTTGTCTGCGAAAGAGTCAGTTTCGAAACAAGCTAGCATTTGTTTATTTATTGGTAGATTAACGCGGATACACAATGAATGCCATTATATTGCCACACTGGCCTCTGACGTGGTTGTGCTTCGTCCTACTGTCACCATTTCATGGTGTTATGACGTCACCTCACCGTATTGCATAGATGTAGCTCACTGCAGTGTCCCCACCCCCACGTGGATATGCAGTCTCTACATTTGGAACTAGTGGGGTTTATGGCGAAGATCTACTGTATGGCAGATAGGATCGCCTTGTTACGCCGATTGTCCACCGCAATATAATTACGATGAGGGTTTCTTGGGGGCTGCCTAGAAGCAAGATATGTTTAGTGCTTTCAAGAAGCAGGATGCGTTTAGAGATATGATCCAGTGGGACTAGACACAGGATGTGTTGTGGGGCCTTCTAGAAGCATGGTGCGGTTTGAGATTAATGAAAGATATGTTCGAGTTCAACTAGACGCAGGATGTGTCGTGGGACTTTCTAGAAACAGGATAGGCTTAGGACCTTCCAGATGCAAAAAGCGCCTATTAAAAGAGTGACATATGTTTGGGAAGCAGGTCGCGTTTGGGGACTGCTACATTTAAGGTATGTTCGCAGCCCACATGAGCATGCGCTTAGAGGTTTCTAAAAGCAAGGTATGTTCGGTGTCTATGAATGGCAAATCTGTTCCTTGATTGTGTTGTGGCAAACAAGATCGCTGTGGTTCAGGCTAACTATAAGCGGGATGTGTGGTGCACGCAAGACCAAAATGTGCTTGGGACGTACAAAATGTTGGTTTCGTTAGCAGATTTTTATAGTGCATCTATCATAATGTCGTTTGTTTCGATCAATAACTTGACCATAACAGTATCAATTTTGATGTTTATATGCTATAATGTGAAACTTGTATTAAACGACCGTCCGCGGGACCGGCGTAAAACGGTCGCTTAAGACAGGTGGTCGCTTAATACAGTGAGTGTACTTATATACCGAAAACGGTCGCTTAAGACGAGTGGTCGCTGTATACGAGTGGTCGTGAGAGCAGGTTTCACTCTAGTTTCATTTTATAGTACGATTGTGTACCATAAAATATATTAGGATGTTTTCAGTAACCAGCGAAGTCGTTCGGTCACCGGACCGCAAGATCCAAGTCGAAAAATACCATTTTATTTTCAGATTTCTGTAATGATTGGTAAACTGTACACTATGTATATTTTAGTCAACTATTTAACATGCCGTTATATACAATATGAATTTAGACTGATTTAATTGTATACAATACAAATATAATTAATATTTCATCAATGAAATTTATGAAAAGACAATACAAAGAAACAAATCAAAATAATTCCTCGATCCTGGGTGATGGAAAGCTATTCGGCTACTGTATAATACAATATTTAAACGATAAATTCATTGTTATAATGACAGAAATTTTTATATTGAGAATTTTAATTTCCTTTCAAGATTTCTCCGTATTTTAGTGAACCAAATTGAAGGAATTGAGTCTGCTTTATAAATCAACTCTTTTCCTAAAGTAACGGCATTGGATCGTGTAACCATTACATCCAACAAAGTATCCCTACATATTGCTACAATCCTTATATCAACGAGTAGGTTTCAGTACCACATTATCGTCAGACGCAATTACAACATTGGTTTGTCTAATTATACACTTAGGAAATTTACAACAGAGCACCTCAATACAAATATTTCTTAATGCTCAAACGCTCGAGTTCAGCTCACTTCGCGTATTGGAAAGCGCTGCAAAAATCCATGGTTTGCGTCGATTCAAACTCACATCCCGCGTGACGAGCGACACTTCTAATTACTGTACCTACGACGCACAGTGGTATAGCTAGTAATGTCATCTATTGCAACATTACGCCTAATCCTGTGTATTATATTACTATAATAATGTATTAGTCATATAATCAGATCAACAACATAATCAGCAACATTGTTCTACATCGTGACTTCGGCCATTCGATAGTGATTTCTTCCCCAAACACGCGCCATCTATCATTCTACACTTTCAACTTGTGCTTCTAAACTTCCATATGCATGTCAGCATTTTCTATCTATTGTCCTGCACCCTCCACTGTCGTCCTGTACTTTCCATATGTCGTTCTGTACTTCACACATGCGGTTCTGCACTTTCCATATGTAGTTCTGAAATTTCTATTTGTTCTCTTGCACATACTACTTGTGATTCTGAACTTTTTAGTTTTTCGGAGTCCACATATATTTCTGTAGTATCCATGTGTTGTTCTGCACTTTCCATCTGCACTTCTGCACTGTCCACATGTAGTTTTGCACTTTCCATAGGTAGTTCATTACTTTCCACATGTGGATCAGCACTTTCCATCTGCACATTCGCACTTTCCACCTGTGGTTCCGTACTTTCTACTTGCAGTTCTGTATTTTCTATCTGTGGCTGTTTATTTCCGGTTTTGTCATGATTATTTTCAGTGCCTGCATCTTCACCACTCTCAGGAGTCACCTTCAGGTGTGGTTTATACGGCGTCACATCAAACTGACGTGGGCAATTTCTCGTTGAAATGTTGAAGGCCGTTGGAGTCTTAACTTTTGATGAAGCCATCTTCGTTTCCTTCGGGATAGCTTTGGTTAGAGTATCGCTTTTATTGCTACTCTCGGATTTTTTACGCGTTCTTCGTTGTTCCGTCATGGCCGACAGCAACGTCATCTGCATCTGTCTCGCGCTCAATGTCTGCTGTTTCTTCTGAAAGCGGACTCGCGATGCCTCCTTGTTCAAATCTATTACATCCGATTGAGTGTATGTGCTGCGGTGAGTCCGTGTCATGTGAGTCTTGCATTCCGAACGGTTGTAACACTTGTAGCGACAAACGCCGCATTGGTACCGCTTCCATCCGAGGTGACGAATCACGTGCCGGCGGAGATTCGGGATCGACGCGAATGACTCGCCGCACTTCAAACACTTAACGTTACTGTCGTCAATTAACGCATCTATTTTCTTGGAATCCTGGCAGACTGGATTTCGGCGGGGAAAACGTGAATCTACAACGTAGACGCGACTAGATTTTAGGCGCTCCGCGGGCTTGCCCGCTGACTTGCCAACCCATATTTCTTCAACAATACCCGCTGTACCAGTTTGCAAATCAGCACTTCCTTCGAAATCAGTTGACAGTTTTTGGGCAGCGGACTTCTGTTTTTTATTTCCAGTAATTTGGTCATCTTCGCTCGAGTCTGAAAACAGGGAGTCATCTCCATGTTGGGAGAATGACTTCCTGGAATGACGTTCATGAACATGCATATTTAACGAAGAGGCACTCTGGAAAGCCAAATCACATTCAACACAGTGATACATATCACAATCTGAAACATTTTTTGTCACTTCAAAAGGAGGATACTTCGAATAAGTCTTAAAATAACGCAGCGCACCTTTTTTCTCCTTTTGTTTCGCAACTGAACTCGAAACGTGTGATTCTGCATCAGTGTCTGGTAGCTTATCAACATGGTCGATAAATGTGTCATGAAGCCGTGTAACCTCCCCCGGATCACATGCCGTTCTAATTTCCTGCCCTTCACAAGTTCCTTCAAAATCTTTGTTATAGTCATGGTCAATATTACAAATTAGTCTCCTCTCCATGTTTCTGCCAACTTCACAACTAGACAAGCTATTAGGTTCACTCAGCTCAGACACCTGGGACACCACATCATCTCCGTCCTTCGTGACACTATGAACACCTACTTCTACATCACACATGGTAGTATGTCCATCTTGGCCGATTTTATCTTGGTCAGAGCAGACAGATAGACCAAGTTCTCCTTCATTCGAAACAGCCGTTGTCTCATCCACTTGACAAACAATATTGTTCAGAGATTCTACATTTTGTTGAACTTCGGAGTCTTCCTCGGAGATCCTCAGAGATTCGCTCAATTTATTACCTGACTTTACACCAGACAAGATACGACGTGGAGCAAACACGACATCCTGCTTGGGGCTCGTTACCTTTATAGTGGCAGTTCTTTTCTCAGGGGTTCTCACAGACTCATCTACATCAACTAATGATGAAATATCAGACAGCATATCTCCATCAGACTTCGGAGAAGTCATTGAGTTATTGTCCTTTGTATTTTGTACATGATCAACACATTTTCCAGTTCCAACATTTGATTGCTGAACCTTATCTCTGATATCACAAGAAGAAGCTACATTGTTTGGTGAAACTGGTGCAGCTGCGCTTGCTGGAATAACAGTTCTATCAGACGATCGTGTTCTCATGTGTTTGCCTTTTGATGCATCAGTCTCACTTAAAATTTTTGGCTTGCTCTGTTTCCTTGTCTCCCTTTCTAATACTTTACCATGTGTATCGTCACTAATTGTTTTTTCAAGCAGTATATCTTCCCTTCGGCCAGGTAATTCTTTTGACCCAGGCTTGACATGTCTGTCTTGGCTAGACTTTCTTGTATGCACACCCTCGTGAACCGTCACAAGTATGTGTTTTTGAATAGGAGGATTGGCAGTTTTTTCTGTGTCAATATTCTCACAAGTTGTGCTGGCCTCAATGTTAGTCTTCTGCATCATATCAGCATCATCGTTGAAAGGTTTACTCGCGGAATTTGACTGCTTTTGCGAATCCATCGCTTTCTGGTTTTGGAGTACAGCGGCTAGCTTATCATTCTCAATTTCTATCATCTCCTTTGTTATTTTGCATATCCCCTTGCCCTGAGCAGAGCGAGTTTTGCCTATATCTTTAGCTGTACTAGATGCAATCATCTCCCCTGTGACAACTGATATGTCTTCAGACATTGTCTCAGACAGCTTTCTTTGTTTCGTTCTTTTAGACTTGCTATTTGGTACCTTATCAAGATCTTTTTGAGGAGTAGTTTCACTTGCGACTTTGTCCATCATGATTTCATCTCCATCTTCATCTACAACCCGAATAAATGACGTCTGGTGAAGTTTCTTCCGTATTTTCTCAACTTGCACCCTCGTGTAGCTATGTACAAGCCTGAGGTGGCGCGTAACACCCCACGTGTGGACAAACTCCCCGGAACAGACCGGACAAGTGAAATACCGACGCTTTGATGAATGCTTTGTCTTCATGTGGTAACACAACGTTCTAAATGAACTGAAGCGAAAATTACATATAAGACAAACTAGTTTCTCTGCATCAATATTGGGATTATTAACCATCTCTCGTGAAAATTTTGTCGACTTAACAGGAAGCATGACATCAGCGGGCTTGGTCTTTCTATTTTTACTTCTACTTTCATGAGATGAAACAGTTAACAAATCTCTAGATTCAATTTCTTTCTGAGGATATCTTTTCTTGGATGACTTTCTAGTAGTATTGCTGCCAGTTTCACTTCGTCGAATGCTTCTTGATGATTTATACACAATATTCGTGAAATCTGTTGAAAGTGCCTTACGTCGCTTGGAACGTTTAGAACGCATGTTCGATTCGATCTCACTTGAATTTGCATCAAGAAGGGGCACCCCATTGGCAATACACTCATCTTGTTTAGCACTTATACCAGTATCTTTATCCTTCTCATCGAATAAATCATCGCTTTTATCTAATTTTTCTCCCTCACTATGAACTGGAGTGAGTGGTCTGTTTATTTTAGTTGTTTCCTCATCATGTCCAGTTAATTTTCCAGCATCATCTGATGCCACAATATCTTCAGACGTCACCTCATTCATCGAACATTCTTTGTCATTCTCCGTATTACAAACATCTGAATTAACCTCCATTATATCATTCGACTGGCCATCACTCACCTGCGTTTCAATCATTTGTTTTTCACATTTATCCACGTTCAACTCCATCAGTGGCTCTGAAACATCCAATAAGGTTTGCGTGACAACATTGCTAACTCCTGGAATTTGTTTCAACTGCAACGTGTGAGTGTGGCATCGTGCCTTGTCATTTTCTATCTTTTGCGCGAGACGCGTGTATAACTTATATTCCATAGATGTCCCTTTGAAAGTATCGGATTTGAGTTGGGAGATAACATTCAGAAGATTTTCAGACGCTGCCGTATCAACAGACGGCACAGCTGCGGTTTGAACTGACGCTTCCTTATTTTCTGATGGTGCATGCAAGTCACTCGATGTTGTATCTGTTACTTCAGCACCGGCTTTGTCCACTTTTTCATTAACTTTTGAAGCCTTTGACCTCCTCTTAGACCTTGAAAAGTTCTTGCCTTTCCGTCGCAATTTCTTCGCAGATCCATTAGACTGCACTTGAGATGCTCCCTTGGAAGTGTCCAACTCACTAGTGATGTCGTTTGATGGACTAATACCGTTCGGACTAGGCGATGGTGCAGTAAGCTTTGCGGAGGCTACCTCGTTAGAATTCGTCTCCAATGCTCCACCTTCACTTTCAATATTAATCGCGGCTGGGGAAACAGTAGAACTAGCCTCAGTCTGGCATTTCTCACTCAAGTGGCTTATATCTGTCGCAGAATTAACGTAATTCATCTCTTCATTGGTGAACGCTTCTTGAAGCGAGACATCTGGTGCCTGCGGCTGAATTATTATCGTCTCTTCTATAGGTGGACCTGCAATATAGACATTCGTTAAAACTTTATGAATTGTGTGATAAGTTCTAACTAGAGCAGACCTATCTCACCAGGATACCATTCAATTGAACGATATTATATAATGCGATATAAATCGATATTGTAAATTTAAGTTCAGTACAAAGACAGTTAAAATGTGTCTCAACTGATTATTGTCTGGTGATTTGAACATCCTTCCGTTTAGGCCACTATGGGCCCATAACTTAACCCCAGTCGCATTAGTGTGTCTTGTAACAGATATGGGTACTATAACCCATTGATTGCCTATCTTGTAACAGATATGGGTACTATAACCCATTGATTGCCTATCTTGTAACAGATATGGGTACCATAACCCATTGATTGCCTATCTTGTAACAGATATGGGTACCATAACCCATTGATTGCCTAACACTCAGGGGATAACTTGATCAGTCTGAGACTACTCGTGACGCTCTAGAGACATTTATGAGGATGTAGCGAAAATGCGTCTTGATGTCCTAAATCATTTAATGTAATAATTCTGCTAAAAGTATATAGTATCATATGAGTCGTAGCTTGTTGGCGCCAGTGGTGCGCTGGCTGCCGTGTGGCCTTTAATGCAAAGGTTGCGACTTTAAATTCACACCAACCTACGATTTTTCCTGCACATTTCACTACAGAAAATAGGCAAGAGTTTAGAGCTTGGATATAAAGAAAAATTTGTGGGTTGTGAGATTGTTAGGGTGACTAGCATTTACTACCCTTAGTAATTTAGTACTAAAACCTTGCCTTTTTACTAAAAGTAAATATTTGATATATTTCATTATGTATAGATTATGTGGAAGGCAATTTATTGTGGTAGCCGTGTGAGTCAGTTGAAATAGTAAATTAAGTGGTAACACCTTTATGGCTCACTGCGGAGATACTGACCACAAGCTTTCGTGATCATTCACAAGTGAATGATCATTCACCTGATGAAGAATGTTCTAACATTCGAAAGCTTGTGATCAATATCTCCGCAGTAAGCCATAAAGGAGTTACCACTTTGCCAATTTGCTTATATGTGGAAGGCTGATAGCGTAGTGGTCAGATCGCTCAACTGGAATCAAGTAGATTCGGTGTCAAAGATTCTTTGTCTAGCTGCCGCATTTTCGGGCAAGATTCGCTTCGAATCTCGTTTTGGGGTTGTGAGTTGCCCTGGCAGTGTGGTATGTAAGGGCTTCTTCCTTCCGACATGGCTGTGTGTCCGATGCTCTCTGGATCTGTACCTCTGCTGCTTACCTCTCTCCCGTTTCATCATCTCTTTGTAAATAACCATGAACTATCACAGACTTAACGGAGTGTGCGACATAAAAAGGTAAACGTAAAGGCGAGGTTTTGGTGCTACTTTGTAATTAGATGTCAGTCGCACGTATAACATCGCACTGTTACATCGCTAAGATATTGTTATGATAAACCATTCCGCGACAAATCTTTCTCAGTATTCAAGCACGAAAATCTTGCTCATTTCCTATTGTGTGAGGGGCGGGAAAAAATCCCTGGTTTATGCTGGTTCGAACTCGCAACCCCTCGCAGGCCGTCTGTAGCTGTTTGCGAACTGTTGAGTGAATGGACGAAGATCGTCTGGACACTCTGTGGTTCTTCTCACCCCTTATAAATGAGGCTAATCCGTTTGTCATATGACTCACATAGACTACGTAGTTTAGGATAGCTTGGCGAAGGACCAATAGTGGTATATTCATCGATATCAGCCCCTTTCCTAACTATGAATCATGTGACAAATTGCAGCGATACACTATTCAGAGAAAGCGTTACGTAGTAGCCTATAAGAACGGTGACGATCGAGTTGGCTCACCGCGTGGGATGAGATCGACTTGGTCGGTGTACACATCTCGGCAATAGATCCGTTTATGAGCGATGAAGTTGGGTAGAGCGCGAAACATGTTTCGGCAAACGCGGCACTCCATGATAAAGTCGCTTTGTTCGAGGATGAGGTGCCGAACTTCACCGCTTCCGTATTGCAGACCCGTCAGGATCTGAAACATCGAGCATCAAGAGTGACCCCTGCGGTGTGGTTTTGTGTCTCTGATGTGGCTGAGTTACGGAAATTGATCAAACATAGAGGTGTGGGTTGCCATGTTAGCCACGTAGTAAATACGAAAATACAAAGGTAACACCTTATTGACTGACTATGTAAGGATTAACACAAGCTTTGAAGCTTCACAAGCACTGAACTGATTGCACCTGATGAAGTATACTTGATATACGAAAGCTTGTGTTAATCCTTATATAGTTAGTGAACAAGGTGTTAC
>WURV02165646.1:0-14982 GCA_011762755.2 Epimenia babai
CTGGGGCACCATCCTGCGCCCACCACAAACGCCTAAACACTCCACGACGTTGGACAGGAAAATGCTGCTGGAGAACGTGTATCACCTCCGTGTTGAGCATGTTGAGGTAGCGCTGACCGTTAAGATTGCCCTCAAAGAACACTGGTCCAATGATCAGACCGTCCCCGCACAGTCCCACCCAGACTATAATATAATTATAAAATAAATAATATAAATAGATATTATAATGTATAATATCTATTTTGAAGTTTCAGTATTTTTTAGTGTGTTTGCACCTTTATGTTCCATACCTATCAATCAACTTTGTCCAGTGTGTCAGGTAGTTGGAAGACTATAGGCGCACGTTAAATCACCTCATCCATTCATCCAACCCGTCTCCAAAATTGGCAGATGCTCGATATCATCTTTGGCGGGGTGATATGTGAGTATCGAAAGTATTGTATATGCGCTGAATAGCCGACAAATACCATTTTTATTGTGAACCGCATCTGAGAGCCTTTCTTGGCTGATACTTGCGGTATATAAATGTTGTACTTTACCTTTTACCTGATTTATTCGTCATATTATGTCCCTTCGAAAACATCCTTATTCACTCGACATATTATGTCCCTTGTATAACATCCTTATAAACTCGGCCCCTTATGTCCCCACGGATAACATCCTTATTGACTCGATATATTATATCCCTTGAATAACAACCTTATTTACTCGAGATATTATGATGAACAGCATTCTTATTGAATAAATAAATTTTACTAGACACATTTTGCTGATATTTCTTGGGTATGGATTTGATCCAGATATATATATCACTAACTTTATTATTTTTCATTAATAGTGTTTCTGGATTCTTTCACTGTCTGTTTCTCAAGGTAATTATGGTGTTGTTGAGTTGAAATAATTTTAATCAAAAATAAGCGCCGGTGTTATTAAATATAAAGTCGAATCGCGGTCGATGTCTTTGCTGAACTACGTGTACGGATCACCGAGCATGATTCATATACGACAGAGACGAGATATAAACCAGAGACGAGATATAAGCCAGAGACGAGATATAATCCAGACACGAGATATAAGCCAGAGACGAGATCGCGTCGGGAGAGGACAACCGTAGACAGCCATGTTGGGAGTGGGAGAATGAATCTGGTTAGTTGTATACAGACGTAACCTGGTGACGGCCAGCGTCTTTCTCGCTTCTTAGGATCTAGAAACAGCAATAAATACGGTCCAGTCGTTTCAGCCACAAATAACGGGCAAACGACCTTCGGATTTTATATATGTGTATAAAATTGAGATACCATGTCCAGTTGCCTTCGTTCTGCTCACGAGAAAGCGCGACTTTGATGAATGAACGATATTTTCTCAAAATCAGGGGAACACGCGGTCTTAATGTTACTTAATCAACGGTAATAAATGTCAGCCGTACTCACAATATTGCCCGAACTCTCACAACATTCCGAATGACAGGCCGCGTTTATAACCATCACACGACTGGTACCAAAATACCAGCAATTCGGCGCTCCACGATTCAAATAGTAATTTAGTAATAACACACGTAACTTGCATTAAAAATGCCATTAGTTTTGCGTAAATAAGTTACAAAGAATAAAAAATTGTAGTAGCGTTAGTATAATAGACGACCATAGGACACATACCAGAGAGAGGCTGAGGTCAAGGTTGAACTTGATACGACTATGTTGACTAATAACATTCTGGAAAGCCTCGATTTGCTGCAAATGAAAATAATATCGACGCGTGAGCCTTAAAAGTCCGTTACTTGTTTTTATCACGAACGTCTTACACGTTTCCGGTGCGTCATGAGTCGTAGTAGTGGTTGGGTGGGTTGATTGGTGGCACAGGGGTTGAGTGTCTATGAAAAATCGTTTTCAAATACGGATAGCAGAATGGCATAGAGGTCATTTACAGCCTGCGCCGACACGATTGTTTTTCTATAAAAACGAATTCTGAATCGTTGAAAGTCACAACAAAACGATTAAACATTTAAGGGAGTGTTTAAAGGATCAATATAATATATGTTACACAAAACAATGATAAAAGTGAAATGCGATAGCCCCCCCAGTGTCGTTTTCTCGTGCCAAACTGCTTCAAGCTTCCTCTCTTGATGTCTAAGTGGAGTGACAACCTCTGTTCTCGCTACACCTTCACGAAATTACTTGCCAAAAATTATAGACGATGTAAATTGGCTGTATTAATATACATTGACAAAGTTTAAAACTTGTTTTTCGCGATAAAATAAAGCGGCACATGCATATAACAATTAGTAAATGAATAGATGTAAGCGTGTTATAACAACGATTTTCGTTTTTCTCTTACGAAGAACAGTTATAATATGAGACCCACCATGTCAAAATCAGTCTGAAGTCTCAATTTGTCAATTAAGTGATTTATACATGTCTGGAGAGAGAATGAGAGAAGCTTTCCAATGCTACTAAAATCCTAATAATCCACAGAGAGGTAACAATAACATTGGCAAATATATACATCATAGTGGAGAAACTTAATATTGACAAAACGGCGACCAAACAATGTCACACAGTTTAAACTGGTAATAATACGATATTTTAAGCATATTTCACACAGAAAAATATTTTTTTATGAATGTTGAATGACTGAAGTACCCTAAAATGGAAAAAACCAAGATTCCATATTTTTTATGTTGTAGTGTATCATTAGCATTTTACTCATTTGGGGATTTCCCCAGAGATCCTTCTCTTGAGCATATGAACGTACTTTAGCTGTGCGTCTGTCAGGGTGACTCGACTGGTTTCTGTGGCCCTGAACAATAATGAGGTTCCAAGCGATGCCGCTGATCTGGGTACATTATTACAATATTAAACTGACAATAAACAATGTGATTTATAGTGCCTCTATGGACCCTTTCGTCCTGTCAAAGACACGTTACAGAGTAGTAACATATTGGCGAGTATATATATATATATATATATATATATATCACGATAATTCGAATCTACAAATTGAATTGAATATATAATATACATCGATTACTTTGTGACAATACACTTGGTGACATCGATACCTGTGATAAAATACACGTACAATTGAAAGTGAATGCATCATACATTCAGAAATACTGACAGATATCTCGCACGAGACATTGCCGCACTAACCGCTCGACCTCGAACACGACGATGACCTTTGTATACATTGAATAAATTGAATATCGAATAAAACTATTCAGTATTGATATGTAGAAAACAGTCTCTAGTTTAACCAGATATTAATAGACCTCGACTGTTCGGGAAGTAAAGTAAGTTACGATTTTTGAATTAGGTTTTCTATAAAGATACAGATTTCTTATCGTTAAATTGAATCCAATGTATAAAACAACAATAGCGTAACTAGTCGCAAAGTTTCCTTTTATTACCAAGATAAGGAAATTTTTCATTACGTATGAATGAATGGAACGACTGACTGAGTGGATGGATGAATAAAAGGAAAAATGAATGAATGATGAATGACTAAAAGGAAGAATGATATAAATAAATAAACAGGTGAGTGAGTGAAAGAATAAAATTTTTTTCACAGTTTTCCTGTATATCATTCTCCATATTAACCAACCTATAATATACAGGGTTGGCCAGAAAAAAATGAGCCACGTGTTCACAAGGCCATAACTCCACTATTAGTGGGTATTCCCCCCAATTTTTTCATAGTTTGCAGTAACTTTAACTCAGTCAGTAACACAAATATGACGTCATAGAACCTACACCATTAGTTATGACGTCATCCTCTCCATGAGTACCCTATATTTACTGAAAAAATTTTAGTTTTTATTAATTTCTACCATGCCTTCTTACACTATCGAAGATTTAACTGAAATAAAAGTGTGTAGGCAGCAAGAATGGTCAGCGAGACAAATGCTGGCTGAATTTCCGAACAAACCGTGGACGCGCGGGGGATTAGATAAGGTGATACGGAAGATAGACGCAACCGGCTCGGTGGGAAGTCTGAACGGCTCGGGCAGACAACGGACAGTTCGCTGTAGGGAGAACGTCATTTTTGTGGAGGACTTGGTTCTTAGCCAAATTGACAATCCTGGGATACATGAGAGCCCAAGGGAAATTCAAAAGCACACTGGCATATCCAGGTCAACAGTAAGGCGTATGATACCGTTTGATTTGAGCCTGAAACCTTTCAAACGACGTTAAGGACAGGAGCTGATTGACAATAACAAAGTTCAACGTCGTGAGTGTTCCCAGAGGTCGTTAGATCGAATCCCCCAACGTACTGTTAGGCGAATTTGGTTTACAGATGAAAAATTGTTCACCGTGTGCTCACTAACTAACACACAGAATGACAGAGTCTATTCCGACGCGAACCGTAAATGCGACATTACCCCTGAATGCCTACTGAAGGTGCGACCCCATTTTCCACAAAAGGTGATAATTTCAGTAGGTGTGTCCAAATTAAGCAAGACAAGTGTTGTGTTCATTAATAAGGGTGCAAAGGTCAATGCCGCACACTACCGGGATCGAGTTTTACAGCCGGGCTTATTACCCGATGTAACGGCGTTATCGGACAACGAGTACGTTTTGCAACAAGACTGCGCACGTTCACACACAGCACTGATAACTAGGCGGTTCTTAGATAATAAGGTTCCTGCTTATAACGAACCCGAAAACTGGCCGGCCAATAGTCCGGATCTAAATCCGGTGGACTACCGAATATGGGCGGCATTGCATGAACGTGTGTACAAAGGTGCCCGCAATTGCAACGCAGATGAGCTATGCGCGGAAATTACAGAGGCTTGCGGAACCATCTCACAACGACTCATCGACAAGTCCACCAACGAGTGGCGACCACGATTAGCTGCCCCTGTTTGACAAGAAGGGAGGCAATTTCAGAAGTTCTTTTAATCACAGTATAGTATACCCGTATATTAAGCTGGTGTGATACCGACACAAGTCTACGGTGACAATTTTAAGTAAATCTTCCTATACGTCATTTTCAATAAGTTTTCAACACTTGATTTTATGACGTCCGCTAGTAGATTTAGTGGCAATTCCATATTTATTACTATTGGGAGGATATGTGTAGATATAGTACTTTCAAGTTGTGTGAAATATGAAGTAAATATGTTCATAAATAATACAAATATGCCTTGTCAAACACGTGGCTCATTTTTGGGCCACCCTGCAGCATAATGCATGGCACCTTTACCTGTAAACATTGCGAGAGCGTCGATAAAAAAGGGTCCCGGACTTCAGTGTCCCAAAGCAGAGGAGGACAGCCCGTAACTGTAACGTGGTCGAAAATCTAAATCTGTATTGTTATCAAAATTTGTTTAGATATTATGTTAACTACAAACAAGTGTTGATTCGTTATTTTAATGTAATAAAAGGTTCCGTGTATTTTTACGAACGCCGTTAACGTTGTCACTGGACCCTAATAAACAATTGTGAGACGTTTTCAAATTATGTCCACCCACGAACGCCCAGCGCTCCGTTATTGCAACATCTTAAAAAAACGTACAGCGTCATCATATCCCGTGTGTATAGGTGGTGGAGCTCGCTCTGGTATCATGGCGTAATGTAAAATCGTGTATCGTCCGGACACACAACTCACGGCGGTATTAACTGTATATGAGCGTTATATACACATACTTGGCGTTGCGTTATAGACATTTTCATACATCTCCTCGCATGGTTGGACGTCTAGGCGTAGGGACGACAAGACCAACACCTTTTCCGTGTTGCTGCAAAAATCCTGGTATGTTACTATATTAACATGGGAAGATCTGTTTAAAGCGCAGCATGCAAAAGCGAATATCTTAAAATATATCACCCTTCCCAACCACGTATGTCAAGTCGACACTGATCTCCGTTCCTTTGACCCGCAGACATGTCCCACTTAAACGTTACAAACTGGGCTAAACAGGAAATACTACCGACCGGCGTACGGATATGTAGATTAAGTAGCCTAGATTCGTTGTTGTGTATCTGTAAGAACCACCCATTTACCAACAGTTGAGGCCATCATGTGATACTTAGGTAAAATAGCTGTGAAATTATTTGAAATCCTTTGTGAATTCTATACGTAACCACAACTCAGCACTATGTCGATAGTGTATTATGGCGGTTTACACATAGGGATATACCGTTACTACGATAATTACACACGAAATGTAAACTTAAAGAGTTAAATAATCCAACAAGAAAAGGTAACACTATAAAGTCATATATTTTCTTAGCTGTTCTTTTCGTATTATGTGATGTGGTTAACAGTGTGACCCACATTTCTATCGGTAAAATGGTTTTGCATAGAAATCCGTTTCTTATCACATTAACGTCAGTGACAAGAACAGCAATTTCTGTTATCGGCCTCACGTGGAGGCCTAACGGGACGAAAATGGAATGTAAACAGAGATTAAGCGATTTATCTGAGTGGAGATAAGTTTTATTGGGTTTGTCGTTGACTAGAACATAGATTAATAAGGCATTTTGTCTCGAGGACCATTGAGAAAATAAGGACACGTTTATGTAGTTGTGATAACTATTACAACTGGAGGTCGCATGCAACCGATCAAATAATGTGAGTTGACGCATAATTGGGGAAAAAATTGCTGCATTTGGCTTGCAGTGAGGGGGTTTTATTAAAAAAAAACAAAAGTACACATTTTACATTGTGCATATCAATTCATCTACGTAACAGCAAAAATTGTTTTCGTTTTACACGATGTGCCTCAAACAGCAACCCACATTCCTTTTCAATGTAACAAATAAGAACGTGCTGGATTAGTTGGACGACAGCTACGTACCAACATCCCATCAGATCAGGGGCTGATCTACGGACATGTCGTTACATAAAATTACATAAAACACACGTCTCACACAAACTGGCATGTTAGATCTCTTTGCACCATAAATTGTGGAACTTGCTGGAGGAAGGGGCTTTGCTAATGAGCGGAGTGTTCAGAGCGTTTAACTTTGAATCCCCTCTTGCTAGAATACAACCTGGCGTTTTTTCGGGCAGAAAGCGCTGTTGTCATTCCATTGTAAATAACCATCAACTATCATAAGCTTAGCGGAGCTAGAGACATATGTAGCCCGTCTGTAGACGTTTGGAAGCAGCGGTGTAAATGGAGTGAAGGAGGTCAAATGTCTTCCCAGACTGGGTGGGTTTTCACAGTGGGTGTTTATTAGCTAGCTACCCCTCATAAGTCAGATAACCTCCCTTCAGATAATCTCCCTCAGATAATCAATCTATTGTGTGGAACCCGTTGGGGTACCGCAGAGTACAGACCCTCCCTCGGCACCTAGCAAGCGAGAAAAGTCAATATTTCATCAATGAATATATACACGCTGTGTATGCCAAATCTTAAGATCGAGTCAACTTTTTTGGTTTTACCATTTGAGACATATATCCGCGATGCACGTGGCCACCACGTGATGTTGGCTTGACGTCAGTTCCGAGTTCACTATGACCATGCTGAATTGTTCGTATTTGCAGTTAAGGACCTGCAGGGGTGCGAAATGCTGCTCCGTGGCGGGTGGAGCATCACGGCGAACACACAGAGGGTTTAACTTGTCGTGCAAGTCTCTAACGGGTAGACTGAAGTATTCTTTGCGCATGTCCAGACCCAAAAGGGCTCGACTGCCAACAAATATTTTATATAATATATATTACCATAATTTATAAATATTGAAAGAGGGTTCAGAATGGACCATAACAAATAACAATTAATATACATGTACATATAACAAATACATATATACCGTTGGCGCCAGTGGTGTACTGGTTAGACGCGCTGCCTTTCATGTGAGAGTTCGAACCAGCATACACCAGAGATTTTTTCCCGCGCCTTCCACAATAGGAAATGAGCAAGATCGTGCGTGAATATTGAGTAAGATTTGTCGTAGAATGGTTTATTATAAAATATCTTAAGGATCAGGGCAATGTTGTACGTGCGACTGACATTTAATTATAAAGTAGCACCAAAACCTCCCCTTTATGTAATGAGTTAGTTGCGCTATATGTGATGAACTAGCACAAAAGCATGAATATCATCGATTTAATTATCGTCGTTTCATTTGGCGAATTCAGTAGACATGACACAGAAACACAGTTCTAGATGAACATTGAGGTTGTGGATCTGGCGCGCGATATTACCGATGAGGAGTAGTTTTACGACAAATATTTTAGGTTCTATCCAAATTGCACTAAAATCAACACGCGAACGCATGTTTTAAGATTATGTATGCCCATCAGAAAGAATTGTATCTTGTCAATTGATATGTTTTTTCAACATTCCCTCACTATTAGTTAGTTCTCAAATCCGTTTTGATTTGATCTGATTCATCATCAACAGGGAAATTTCGTCGATATATGATATGGACGATAAATGGTCGATAACAGAGCATAACATATACTGGTCTATCTAAGAGAAACCTACCAGCCAACAGCTCCGACATCGCTGTACCCAATAATGACATTTCTCTTGAAGCACTCTCGCACCGATGCCGTCAAAGTTTCCGAGTCTGTGACGTCATCCACAGATGTGTCGTCTGCGTTGGTGACGTCGCTAACTGTAACCGTGTCACTTGCAGCGTACATTACCGACAATGCTGCGACACCGCGACTTTTACACAGGTAACGTTTGTGGAAACACAGAGGTATTTAATACAGTGACGTTTTGAGATTTTTTGGTGTTTTAATTATAACGTAAGAATCTACAAACTCGATCGCATTCACCGTTTAAGCGACGAGAAAAAAGTGTATGATTATTCACAAAATATAAAATCGCTGCGATGTTACACTGGTATACGATGTGCGTACGCGACTTTACGGGTCCACCGAGTCCTATGACGCCAGTGGGTCCTTATCGGTGCATATAACGTTGAATAGCAATCGATTGTTGATATAAACGAGCATTTGATGTAAAGATTTGAATGTCTTCCATTGTAGCAGCGATGAGGGGTTGCTTTATGTCTACGAAATGTGCATTAATCAATGTTTGAATTGTATCGATGCCAATGACTTTCGTTGTGACTGGTCCCGGCGTGTTTGACGATACAGGTAAGAGGAGTAACTGTGATTATTCTAGATCGATTAAATGAATCGATTTACTTTAAGACTACTTGAAAGCTATTAGCTTGAGACGTTACGCAAGGGGTAATTGAAGATAGCGTTTACCGCTTGCGAAATCGCGTCTTCTTAAAAATTTGACATTTAATAGCCTCCAACCATTGTAGCTGGAGTAAACAAATTGTTACGTGCTATTTATGATCTCCCTTAAATTAAACAACGTAAGTCCTAAATCTGTTATATATGCGTGACACGTCTTGGAGGGCAATGAAAGATGTTCGTTTTATCAAATTGATACACCAGAGGTCGCGTAGTCAAAGGCAGGGTCGTAATACAAGCACGACGATAATTTAGTTTAAATAAGTCGTTCGAAAATGGGACGTCACCACTAGCGAAATCGAGCCTCTATGATTACCTCCCTTGCAATAGTCATTACTTAAAGAGACGCACCATTAAACTATACAGAAACAAGCAAACGATGAGCAAGCTCACTCATTTAACACACTGTTCAATTTTGGAGGTGTCTTTCAATTGGAATACTCTATTAAAAGGTTTGATATTAAAAAGAACCGACTGTGTCATAATTTTCATTGCTGACTCAAATAAACAAGGAACTAACGATCGAAATTTGGTCGTTTTGATATTTGTGTGGATTTTAATTTGAGAGGGTAACGTTAATGCTAAACCGACAGACCGTAGATAACAAATCAAATGTCTATCCACCCCACACTGGCGCGCAAACACCTAGGCTAGCTTACGTACTGCATTTGGTGTTATAATGGACCGATCCGGGTTGCTTAGTCACGTGCCTAGATTTTCGTCGGCTTTCGAGGCAGGTCGGACAAACAACGCTGGAGAACGGTTATTAAAATTACACAGGTCGTGCTATGAAACAAGGCTACACCTATTTTTGGCAAGATTTATTCTTAATATAGTTTATTAATATATTTATTATATATTTATTTATGATTAAATCAAAATGAAACGGATGTCAAAGCTTAGTGTTATGGATCAAGGCATAAAAGCGAAAAACCGCACACACTACGTATTATGACACCTCATTAGGGTTTTCTTCACTCACATGCCCGTTGTGGGAGGACTGCACATAAAAGCATCTGGTTAATTATATGTATCAAATGGTGATATTGATATTTTGGAGGTTAACCACGATTCTGACTTTTTTTCTTTACTTATTTTCCATATAAAGAACGAGGTAATCGTTGTGCAGGCCATTCTTGGCCATTTACAATGCTAGACTGTGATGCAGTTAACACAACAAATAGATTTACCTCAATTATGAGGGATGGGGGTCTAGGAGATAATACTATAATTATGGTGAAAACCCACCGGGTCTGGGCCAACAATTGACCGTTTTCCATTCACTCCGCTGACTCCAAACACCTGCAGATAGCCTACGTATCTAGCACACTTCCACTAAGTCTGTGATTCGCAATAGTTTTCTACCCTGAGATGACGAGATAGGAGGAGGTAAGCTAGATAGAGACCACCCATAGAGTATCTGAAGCACAGGCACGTCAGAGAGAAGAGATTCCGAAGAGAACCACGCTGCAGGGGATGCCCAGATCTTCCATGGGCACGGGGGTTTGATGCGTTTTTGGCCCAAAAAACGCCACATCAAGTAGAATGATTAGAGCGTGGTCGAGATTTGAACGAGGAACCCCTGGATTCACAGCCAAACGCTCTAAACCACGACGCCACCTGCCCTACGCCCCACTATTTTATTTTATTATAAAATATTGGAGAAAACTAGAAATTCCTTCACACGACTGTCTAACAGCGAAAGTTTGTCCCACCTCAGTGTCCATATGTTACCTTTAGAATTGGCGCGTAAATATGCCGATATGTCATTGGCTGACCCAAATTTCTGCGGTTGCTCTAGACGACCAGATCGGTCTATTGTTTGTGTCTAGACTGTACAGCTCGTTGAACGAATTGACGTGCGACACGGATATTATATGCGCGTGGTACTTACCATTTTGAACGAAGAATAAATATTGTTATTCGTGTATAAGTCGTTATTTGAATCAACGTCGTCGAGGTCGGAAGGATATCCGAGAACGATCGGGTTTGTAGCGTTCGTGACTGCTACCATATTTATATCTTTAGTGATGGCTTCTATGTACTCTCGACATTCAACAAGACATTGTAAGATTTGAAGTTGTTGACCTGATTGTATAAGGGTATTACAATATTTTTATGAATACCGCGGGGAAACGCACAGAAAAAATCGTCAATTTTATGCGTCAAATGCAAATTCAAGCTATTTAGAATTTATTAAAGTTAGTGTTCGTAGCTTCAAATTAATGAAAATCGAAGAATAGAGTTTAAACATTATTGGTAACAATAGTTATGCCACACGTTGAGGAAACCTGTATTATTAATTGAATGATGAACTTAGTACATAAACTACCGCGTCATCGCCTGACTGTGAACACATTACTTACAATCTCCAATTTAAATTTCCCAATCATTCAATCATTCAATCACGAAGTTTCACCAAATCACGAACAATTCATCTGAGTGAATTTTTCATCGCCATGTATCATACGGGGGTAGGCTGAAATGTTCGTAGGCTCACTAAGAGCAACCCGAGCTACAGGATGAAACTTTTCATATAGCAAGGGGAGTCATTGTGGTGATTAAGTCCACAGTTGTTTCCAGTGTACTCACATTTATTATCATTTGTGCAGTCTTACCTCGTACATACTGCAGCTTCAGACCAAAATGGACAGAATTTGGAATTTTAGTGTTATAAAGTGTCTGGCTAAAAAAGGCTTAGCCAAAAAACATTCATGCTGATATAGTGGATACATTAGAGGATATTCATGCTGATATAGTGGATACATTAGAGGATATTCATGCTGATATAGTGGATACATTAGAGGATAACGCATTATTAACATATGACTGGCTTCAAGATGTGGGAATCTATTCTACGGATATCCAAGCGCTGTAACATCGCTGGATTAAGTGTGTAGGAGCGTGAGGGGCGTCTGTTGAAAATAACCACCTAACAATCTCATTCGGAAAAAGCGTCATGGTCGGCCTATAAAATTTTCAGCTAAACATCGTACAGATTCAAAGTGCGTTTACAGTTGAAGAATGTCTGGGTTGGTGAAACACACGGGCGGGTGTCATTGCGGGGCCGTAAAGTTTGAGGTGTGGGCCGCTCCAGAGATCAACGCCGTTCGCTGCACGTGAGAAATACCAAATGACCTAACGATATATTCAGAATAAGGCGCTATATAAAGTGAACTACTCAAAACTTCTTAAGGATCACCCATATAATATAAGATAATACACTAAAATATGTGTATATTACATTATGAATACAAATGTAATTGATTTGCTGGAGAGCTTGGGTCCTGTTGACGAGTGAAGAGTATATGCTTCACATGATGACCACTCAAGACTATAGTTAGCAATGCCCATAGACGAGTACCAACATTTTACTGCACATTAGCTCAGTATGTAAATTTGACTTGGACTGTTCGCACTAAATTTCTAACATTGGATGTAGTGTTTTAGTGGTTGTTAGGTGTACCTCTATCTACCGGAATGCCTCCAAGATAATATTGTCGCCATTTGACGTCAGACGATCTGAATAGATGATATGCGTCATCGAGGTTGGCATGTCCCAGCGACATGTGGTTCAGGAGTTGGGTGTGTTACAAAGTGTCATCTCCCGTGCTTGGAATCGCTATCAGGCTACTGGTACAGCCAACAGACGACATGGTACAGGACGCCACAGAGTTACAACCCGTGTACAGGACCGATACAACACCCTCTCCGCTGTAAGACACCGCATGTCAACAGCTACAACCTTGTGAGAAATGTGAGAGATGCATCAAGAGTTTGTGTATCCACCCAAACCATCAGGAATAGGCTCCACGAATCAGGATTGATGGCTTGCCGACCAGCTATATGCATTGCACTCACTCGACAGCACAGACAACATTATATGACTGGTGTCGAGAACATGTCACCTGAACCCAAGCCCAGTGGAGTACTGTACTCTTCACAGATGAGTCCAGGTTCTGTTTACTGATGGTTGTGTTCAGTATGGGGAAGGCCGGATGAGCGATATTCCGATGCTACAGTTGTTGAACATGACTGATATGGCGGCGGCACTGTTATGGTCTAGGGTGGCATCACTACCACGCGTCGTACAGAACTCCATGCTATTGAAAATGGCACACTAACTGGTTTTAGATACCGCAATGAAGTTTTCAACATGTTTGTGAGGCCACTGGCAGTTGATATTGGTCCAGACTTTGTTCTGATGAATGATAATGCCATCATCGTGAATAAGTACATTAGGAATTAAAGAATGAACAGACTAGACTGACCACCTCACTCACCTGATCTCAATCCCATTGAGAATGCATGCAGACATGCTGCAGGCTGACATCCCCCCCCCCTCACTGAACAGAACCTGCGTCACCTAGTTTAAAGCATGCGCGGACCATGTCAAGCAGTAATTGACAGTAGAGGAGGCTACACACTACTAATCCATGTTTTGTGAAAGAAAAACACGTTTTTTTTGTTTTCTTGAATTGTTAGAATGTTTTATTTCCTTGAATTGTTAGAATGTTTTATTTTTCTGACATTTTGTGGAAAAAGAACATATCGGCTTCATTTTGACAATTTGTTAATTTTGGTCTGAATCGATACACATACTGATGAAAGAGTTAGTACCATACCTTTATTATAAAAAATTATCACAAATTAAGGGATATTTTGATGTATATAGATGTGTATATATTATATATATATATATATATATATATGGGTATATGTACTCATCGCTGAGCTAACAGTTGGTTGTCGGTTGGTGTTGGTGGCAGGCGACAGCGGCAGTGGGTGGATGATGAATCGCACGCAAAACGGCTACAAGTTCTACTACAACATCAACACGCAACAATACTCGTGGGATCGTCAGGAGCACATAACCAAGGACTTCTCTCTCCTGACACGCGACGAGATCCAGGTAAATGCTCCATATCCAGCATCAGGCTCGCAGAACAGCAACATTATTGTGCGTTATTTCACAGCATTTCATGTTATTTTATTTTGCGCTATTCCGCATTAAAATTACACTATTTCATGTCGTTTGACTTTATTTCGAAATAATTTTATGTTGTTTATTTTACCATGCGCTATTTTTAGCTCACCTTAGCTTATGCTCGGTGAGCTTTTCTTATCTGAGTTTGTCCGCAGTCCGTCCGTCCATCCGTTCATCCATCCGATGCTAACATTTTCTTAAAAAAATCTTCTCTAGAACCAGTTATCGCGTAGGTCTGCTATTTGGCAAATATTGTCATCGGGTTGGTCTCTTCTAGATTTGTTCATGGTATCGTCATCGCAGCAAAGGGAGGTAACTTTTGTCGATGTTTGTATTTATTCATATGTTCAGCATCTCATCATCCCTCACAGGGGGGTAATTTCTTTCAACTTTTCTATTTTAAAATTTTTATCTCCATGTCCGATCATGTCCACCCAATCTACCATTTGGCAGATAATGTCTGTGTAGGTCTCATTCAGATTGATTTATGGCATATCTATTTAGGCAATTAGATGTGATTTCTGCCAAGATTTTTCCACAAATCTTTTTTTTTCTTGTTTTCTTGTTTCAGTATCTTAATGAGTATTTTTTGGTTTCTTTGATCTCTTGTCTATTGATTTTGTCATTTTTGTTCAGTTGCATTACTTTGTATTAAATATTATTTGATATTTTCCATTATTCAACATTGAAATTCATTACATTTATTATATATTATATAGCACTTTTTGGCACCAATTTTACACTGTTTTTCTCAGACTGTTGTCAGCGAGGTCACAGCCACGTACGACCGCGAGCTCCTGTTCAAGTCGAACGAGCCTTTGATAACGAAG
>WURV02165657.1:0-32931 GCA_011762755.2 Epimenia babai
CAACGTTTCTGGTGTATTCAACGTTTCTGGTGTATTCAACGTTTCTGGTGTATTCAACGTTTCTGGTGTATTCAACGTTTCTGGTGTATTCAACGCGTCTGGTGTATTCAACGTTTCTAAGGCTCACGGCTATTACGAGACGTACAATCTGCCGTTAGATACATTGTAGGGTGCCGCTGTTCTTGTGTACCTATAATCATTGGGTTGTGAGATTCTGCACTCGATTACGGGTTCAAGGACATTGACGGTCTCGCAACGGTCAGTCCGATTTCACGCCAGGCGTTTCTCGCGAAATGATCGCGTTAATGACTCGTCCTTAATGAGCGAAACCGCGTGTCAGTCACGCGGAAAAGAAACACGCGATTGCCGCATGCGTTGTATCTAAATTTATCTTAGTGAAGCAGATCTTGCAATTGGTTTCAAGTAAATTGACGAATGGCAAGCTAATTCATCACGCCGTACAAGAGAGAAAGCTTCAGTGATTACGCTCGCTCAGAACGCTTCTTCAGTTCCGGCAAGTAACGTCCCCTTGCATCTGAGGCCGAGCGATAGTCAATTTTCAGCATACAAAGAAATTTGAAGACAGGAACATCTCATAATTGTCTACAAGTCGTGTGGCATCGCCGAAATACAGTGATATCCATTCGTACTATTGGGAACTCAATCCATTGGTTAGGTTCTATGGAATAAGGTTGCACTATTAAATGAAACCAACAAGGTAAAGATACTGCGTATCGGTATGTCTATGCGCATGCACGAAAATGCATCAATTGAAGGTGTAAGGAAAAGTCGTATAAAAAGTTAGAACAGGCATATTGGCGACATATTTTTATACTTGGTCGTTAAATATTGCTATGGATTCTTACTAAAACACGGATGTTAGAAATGTACCAGCGCCGTTTGCCTTGAAAATGGGCTAGATATTGACCAATACTGCCGTTCTCACTTCTGGGAGGGTGCACTATCAAGGCGATTCAAGCAAACAAAGAAAAACGAAGTCACAACGAGTAGCCTAACATGCGGGCGTTTCTCACCAAAGCATACGTTTCGTATTTGTGCGCCCTCCCTTTGAAAAATCGCACAAGATGGGGTTAAACGACGTTCACGTGACTAGTAGCGCGCCTCCAATGATCTGATAACGAATAAAGGACGCCTTATGCCACAGATGTGATGTAATATAAACACCATTGATGTTTCACTACTAATATGTCTCGTGATCGTGGAATGAAAGAATGAAACAGATTTGATGAAAACTAAACGTTTCCATTGATGAAATCGGTGGATATAACGATGATCTCTGTGTTTAGCGTCTCTAGGCGTTATTCGCACCTCCGCACCATGATATGCACATTCTATACATGACTGACTTCCCGCGGGCATAACTCTGTTATGAGACCCAGAGTCAAACAGCTGATAGCGAAAATGATGGAAGAACAAACAGACATCCTGGATACCTTTCATTCTATCGAAAAATCGTAGCTCTCCGTCACATTTCGATCATCCTAACGCAAAACCAATCATCGAAAGTCGTAACAAAATGCGCTTATTTCAAACGAACCGAACAACTATCATATCGCACGATGCTTGCATTTTGATTATATAGCGAAACTTGTATTCTGTTTACCTTGAACACTCTACTAATATAAATAAACGTCTAAAATTGGTTGTTTTTAAGTAAACCTTAAACCGTAGAGTAAAAGATCGTTGATTAAGTATATATTTTTATATAAACATCAACTAAACACATTCGGATCGTTCAAAATGAAATGTGAAACTTTATAGTGCAGATACGTACATTTTTTATTCTTGCATTTCCCTTGTTGAAAAGATAATTTCTGTAAATTCATAACAATGTTTCACAATCGTTAACGGCTTGTATTCAGTCTTGGTTTCATTGTCCGTAGAATATTAAGAAAGAATTTACTTGGCACTTAGAATCACGTAAACGGAATCGAGTAGTTTGCTAAGAGCTGAGAGTATGTAATCGAATAAAGAACATTTAAGTCATACAATTTTTAAAGCAATCATTAAAATATCTAATACTGAATACTTTACAATATCCAATACAAAACTATATGTTATATACACTGTGATTTCCACATTTCACTGAACGAAAGTGCGCCGATACAATGTCTCCTGGCAGAGGCACAAGACTGTTCTGGCAGTCACGAGCAAAGATAATAACGTTATGGAACGTACACGCTGTTTGCGCAACTCGGGATATTTCTGCGAGCGGAATACGAAGGGGATCATGGCGACAGTCAAGTTCGTAATCTGAATACAAATGTGTCGTACGCTCGATGAACGGGGCGACGAGGGGCGCGTGCGTGTGACATAGCAGCATATGGACGAAAACCAACGTGGTTTTAGTGTCATAACTGACAACAAAGAGTGATAGTGGATAAATGTGATAATACGAATGTAATGCCACGAGCAAGCGGTGCGGAAATGATTATTGTAATAGAAATTATGGAAACACAGGTCCAATTATGTCGATTCAAAAAGAGTATGAGATTGATAAATATTTAGGAGATGGGAAAATGAGAAAGTAAAGAGGTAGGTAAAGAATCAAGGGGCGGGATAACGGTACGATAGGTAAACAGTAAACACTCGCTTTACGCCACCTGAACTTGGGAATAAATACGGTGACTAAAATACGAACTCAGGATTCATTGAAACCGGTGCATTTGGGAAACATTACCAATAAAAGATACTCTACGATGGGTCGGATTTTCTCATCCCAAGATTAGTGTAATATGTGGGGATAGCCGCGTCAGTTTGATGATAAACAAGGAATCGAAGGACAACCCCTTTCAAGACTAAGAAATAGAAATAAGACTGTGAAATAAATTAGTCCTTAAAGGTGTTGTGCTCAGATTCAAGATTAGTGTGATATACTGAATGCGGAACAGTTACCGTTTCCGTTGTTTATTGCCTGCGTCATACAATATGAAGCAGTAACACAGTAACATCTTCGTTATTCACTGACTGAGGGTAGTAGACTTGAAGATGATACAAGCGTGACATTATACCTGGAACTCTATCAATTTGAGAGTGAGATGCTAAAGCTCTAAATCGCATCGCAGTTTTAAAATCGACATTTTTTCACATTTATATACTGGTCTAATCATTCGGTTGCTTCTCCCGTTCGCGTTTTATTTCCGTTTTGTTAGCGGGAAAAGTTTTTACCAATAAAGATAAACTTGACATATACGATAATTTCAGCATTCCATCCCGGTTTACCCACATCCGCGGTGCTGTTGAAATGTTTCCCGTGTTACACAACGCAATTACTGAGATCGTTCCGTGGTTTCTACCCACAGAATTATTTATTAGTGTAAATGGTTTGGGCGGGAGAATGGAATTGGGCGAAAATCGATGGAGTCTGTCTATGGACAAGGGGAGATCTATAATACAGTACATGGACGCTAAAAATTCGGGCAGATCGATTGTTTGAATTTCTGATGAAAGGTGGAACGTGATATCGGAGCACAAAAACAACGTGCATTGCGGTGCCATAATCTAGAGTGCGACAACCCCACAACACACTGATAACTTGTATCACATGTTATCGCCGATTTATTAAGAAATATGTACGTATGGCAGAGAAAATCTGCAAATTCCAGGCATTCGCTCATACCCGGATCATCCTTTCGTGTTTCAAAATAAACACAAACCAAATGCTCTTCACAACGAACATCACGTCGATTTAAATTCGGGAATAACTTATTTCTTTGCTGGATACAATTTCGTGAAATTTAAAGGCTTCCCGCTAAATTTCACGGAATTTTCAATTTTCCTTGATTTTAAGCTGAATTCTAAGATTATCTTGGACTATAGAATCTGTGTAAAGTAAACGCCGTCACGAACATAGCTCGACACGTAAATAACGCTATCTTTAAACAGCACGGGCTCATAGTCATACTATACAGGCGGCGGGCTATACTATTATTTTTTACCATATCCCGTATGAAGATATATTGGATTGTCTTTAAAGGTTACCATGACAACGGGATTTTATGCCACATAAAGGCTCCGAGAGGCAGACGAATAATCCCTCGACGTGCTCGTCTGTAATGAAACCCCGCGTCAAGTATATTTATCACCTAGACATTTTCTGACGGACATTTTACGCCGTGTTTGCTATACGGAAATCGATATAGACACAGTACGGTTTAAAAAACTTTTTAAACGTTAAATTTCTGGAAATTTATTGCGAATATGAAAGACAACGTGCTTTAAGCGTTTTCCGGTTGGGAAAACAGTACATAACTATATTTACTAAAATTTGGTTTTGTTTGCAAAATGGTAGTAGTATAATCAGTGTATATGGTCGTATAATTACAAGAGGATGCCACAAATGATGAGTCTACTGTATGCTATATGTGTACGATGTATATATTAAGAAATCATATAATAATGCCACGAAAAAACGAAGTTGACGTAAACTTTAGGTATTTTAAACCTCAGCAAATTTCTACGCGTATTGACGCGTATTTTTTCTGCAAACAGTGGATATAGTCTTTCAGAGAATCAATGTACAAAAAAGAAACGAAGAGAGACGATGTCTGTACTCGTTGAAAGAGAAACCAGCGCAGTTAAACCATCGAACAAGATGGCGTAGATTGGTGGCTGCGGGCATCCTCGTAAAGCTTATTCTTATATTTGCAAATACATTTGAAGTCCAAACGTATATCATAGTCGGTAATTGCTGGTCATAGATATTCATGTATCAATATATGAGAAAAATCTTAATTCTCGGACTGTTCTCTGAAATCCTAGGGTGGTAATTGGAATTGTTCAGCAAAAGATCATTGATTTGGATGTCGAAGGTTCGAGCCCATCCAAAAGCAAGGTTTTATCGTATGGTTCTTACATCATCATCATCATCATCATCGGCATCATCGTCGTCATCGTCATCATCGTCGTCGTCGTCATCATTATCATTATTATTATTGTTATTGTCGTTGTCGTCGTTGTCATTGCCACTGCCATCGTCATTATTATTGTCATCATTATTGTCGTCGTCATCGTCATCATCATCAGATCTTTTACTGATCTGATTCGAGTCTATGTCTTCTGCTGATCTGATTCGAGTCTATGTCTTCTGCTGATCTGATTCGAGTCTATGTCTTCTGCTGATCTGATTCTAGTGTATGTCTACTACGACATTGGCTCGATGTTATTTCCGGTGACTCGGCAGTAGTCTGTTTCTCTGTGTATTCTTCCATTAATCATATGTATACACGATTACAATATACAAAACAACCCGCTACCTGCGACATCTGGAAGACGCGCCGCGATACAGAGGCAAGTGGCAGTATTATTGTAAGTTTTCAGGAGAAGCATTTGGTTTTATAATGAGGTGATGGATCCGTGAAGAGCTTCACCACCTTTTCTTCAATTTAGGTCAAAGCTATTACGTATGCTCGGCATGGGATTCCCTAGTCCGAAAACTCTGTCCTCCCAACGCCAGGGATGCCAAGATTACAAAATCGCGTTCTGTCAGATATTATTATCCCACAAATTCTATTGGTTTAATTTTACCCAGAAAATTCTGTTACAGTTACACTTTTCGTGTTGAAAGATGGGTTCTTGTCTGATCTTATCTCTCGGAAATAGTTCTCCGACCATCCTTGATCACACTACTACCTGAAGAAATGATAGAATTCGTGAGCTTTCGTACGTCTTGCAGACCATGTTTCACTGTTTCACAATAACCAACGATTAATACAGATGATATAGGCTACTGTCTGCGAGTAAGGTTAATTGTAAAAAGGTAAAGTACAACATTTATATACCGCCAATATCAGCCAATGAAGGCTCTCAAATACGGTTGACAATAAATGTTCATGGTAGCTATATTCAGCGTATATACAATAGTGTAACTGTATAAACATGTCTAAGACATTGTCACGACAATCGGTAACGATCTAGACATCGTTTGGCTCTGGTGACATTCAGGATTTAAGTGCGACAAATACATGGGTAACATCTTTTTGACTAATTAATATAGATTAACGCAAGCTTTCGTATATCGTATGTGATAACCAAAGATATGCGATTGTCGGTGGATTTCTTCGGATGTACAACCCACATATAAAGTTTATCTCGCGTATCATCAATGAGCTCCAGCAAATTGTCAGTAATGATCCTACTCTAAATAAGATCATTCCAGTCAAACCTATTATCGTTTACCGACAACCTCCTGACCTACACCGAAGACTCGTCACCAGCAAATTTATGTCTGATCGCCCACCGAGTGTCACTCCACCATGCAGTCGACCTCGCTGCAAACTTTGTTAACATATCGACACCAGAAACTTCATCATAGAACCTAATAAAACCATCCAAAATGTTGTCGGTTACCTTCCTGCAACACGGCGCGTGTTATCTCTGCCATAACCCGCAGAAAATGTCTTAGGGTTATCTATATTGGAGAAACGGGACAGACTCTATGCCAGCGCATGAATAACCATAGATCCGATATCCGCTCCGTGCATTGAGATAAACCAGTTGGCCAACATTTTCAAGTACCCAACCACTCAGATGTTAATGGGGTAGCCAATGTAGTTCTCTGAATAGCTGGAAAGAAATGCACAGAAAAAACCTATACCTCTCTGGTTGGACACGAACCCACCACCCCCAGATAACCGGTCTGGTGCTCTACTAACTGAGCTACAGGGGCAAGCCTTTTCCTGCGCATTTCGATATTTGACACTGTTTTTAAGAACCACTGATGTTTTAAGTCCGTATATCATGAGTCCCATCAGAGTTATAGGTTTTTTTCTGTGCTTTGCTGTCCAGCAAACCACCCAGAAGAAGACTTTGATGTCTTCATCCCCACGCAAGTCCAGCAAGAGAGCCGCATGAACCGTGAATTTCAAGAATTAAAGATGATCACCAAACTCAACTGTGTCGCTGAAGGACTGATCACATACGTCGAATTTCTTGCACAATCTCCCGCGACTAACCTCCCTTTCACTGGCATGTCATTCAAAGCAAATACATTCACGTTCTCCCCCTTTTTGCTCATCTCTTCTCGTTACCTATTCTTCTCCCCGTTTTCTCTTCCCTTCCGCGTCTATACACTCCCGTGACCACCTGTTGTCATTCTTGAAGCAGCTTTATAACTTTCACTACTTGTATAGCCCCTGTATGTCCCTTTTTGTCGCACCTTTGTTTTCTCCTCACTTCTAACCTGGCTTTCATCTTTCCATTTGTGATCACACCTTTCACTCTGTGTTTTCTTTTTGTCGTCTCCATGTGTTTTTAGTGGTTATTGTATGATTATTGGACGAGTGTCCATTCTGTGTCTCGCCTCTACCCGCTCATTGCACCCGACGAAGTATATTTAATATACGAAAGAATGTGTTAAGCTATATTAGTTAATCAATTAACATATATAATTATTATATAATAATAGTTAGTGGTTACCCATCGGCCAGAAGGTCCGTGTGGTCATGGTGAAGTATGGAATCGTGGGGTGAAGGCATTTTGCCTCTATGATGCCGCGATCTAGGCATTATGGCCTCAGACAAGCTCGTCCCTTGATCAAATAGTCTCGATAAGCGGTCACGCTACCTTACATCGTCTTATACCTAACGTTACATTATACACCGAAGCGATTGTTTTAATTAATCCTCAAATATCCTAACTAAATTCTAAACCACATTTTGAACAGCATAAAACGACGATAATAATGACGAAGATATGTTTAGTAATTTTTATAAACATGACGCATAAGAAACGTGTTCATGAAATACTAAATACTGTAGATACCACTAGTACCGCGCATTGTCTAACCGACCTCGCTCAAACTAAATAGAAATTTCCTAATCATGAACACGGCACGTCAGTTCGCGCCGGAGTTGAGACGCCAAATTAAGGCAGCCAGCGAGCGGTGTTGTCCGGACAATTTACGCCATGCTTTTACAGTTAACGGATCGGGCTCGCTTGGGCAAGGTGATACGTCTCGCGCCACAGGGGTATAATTTAATATGCCGCTGTCACACGCGGAATGGCGTCGTACGGGCTCCATACTACCGTGAACGCGAGACAAGTACTCGGGGTCGCTCGAAAAAGTTTGCTCCTGGAGAAAGCTCTGCGATCTAGACTCGAAGCCAAAAATACTGCTAGAAAATTCCCAGATGGGCAAAAGACGCGGACAAGCGTACAGTGATCAAAATAATATCGAGGTGTCGATTGCCGTTTACGCTTTATCCTAAATGCAAGATATACATCTTTTTGTATTGACCTTTTTGGTAAGCCTATCACCTTTTTCACGAACTCGTGAAAGCATTAACAGGAGCTTCCGTACATCAATTTTACGGTTCCACTTGTTGTTTGTACTAAGAAAAAATGATTATTCTACCTGATGAAGCAGGTGGTGTATAGGGTTTAAAAATCGTTTCTAAACAAGAAACACGACTTTGACGAACATGCGAATGAAGGAATTTCATGTAATATGGCCATTTACATATGCAATGAGGTTTGCTGGGGGGGGGGGGGGTAGACAAAGGGAGATAAGCTGGGCTGGTGTCATGGTGATTACTACGTGAATGTTTGATGTTTGGAAATAAAATGGCGACTCAAATAAATTAGAAAAATTTTGTCGTTAGAACATCCGAAACATTAATCGATATTTATCGAGATTTAGCGATATTTAATGATATTGACCGAGACTTGATGCTGATATATATTGAAGATCAAATTTAACTCTGCTGATAAAATTGACGTCGACTGATTTTGTATTCACCTTAGAGTACACAAGGATACATGAGTACCATATACACAGATAACTGGGATATTCAGTACTTTGCTAAACACTAGGGGCTCGAAAGGTGTTCCTGCGAGCGCCGAAACACGGGGAGGGGTCGATACGACTCTGGCAAAGAGCTTTAAGCATATAAACATTTATCTCAATTTACCCATTCGTAAGTCCGTTAGCGGCTGGGGAACAACGGCTTTTCCCAAGAGTCTCGTATCACGCGAGAAAAAAAAGTCGTCCATCGATCATTCCAAAATGGCGGCGCAATCGTTTATGGATAATGCACGGTACGGTTAAGGCGAAGCCCCTATTAATGATGGCGTTAATATATTACGTTCTTGTTTTAAAGTTTGAAGTAGAACAATGTAGAAAATTGAGCCATTGTAGAAGAGGTGATGCGTAGAGGAATACGATATAGTTCGATTTATATAGAGGGCAGGTAACAGAAAATGGTCGGGAGTGATTGTGTGTTATGATAGGATCTGTGGCATCTGATGGCTATTTTATGGAGGGAGGACGGTGAGAGTAATGGCGTTGGGTTACAATGCATCTGGTATCGAGATTCAAAGTACGCTCAACGTTCGGAGAGACCAGTTTAGACGCAAGAACCGCGTTGATCATGTCCTGGCTAGCTGCGGGGCACGAGTGGCACGTTGTGTCTGATGACCCGAAAGTTTTCCTTACTATAGCAGACGTAGTGCGATGGAAAACAGATCTAACGTTAATGCCGCGTGTAAGCCGCATATACCAGGTCAAGCATGCTTATGTTTCAATATTTTCTATCGTCTAATACGATGGTTCTATTTGTTTATGCATTTATCCCGACAGACTGACGCGGCTACGCGATATGATGTAGTGAATATAGTCTGTTTTCTTTTACTCAATACGGAAGGGTAAACAGTAAATGGATTGGTAGAAAGATTGGATTCGCAACCAAGGGCTTGAAGATTCTAAACCGCTCTCCGGGCGAATTATCCCCGATTGCTGGTGTAAACCCGTCTCTTTGACGGGTGATATGCGAGTGTCAAAGGTATTGTATCTGCGTTGAATATCACTGCCATAAACATTCATTGTAAACCACGCGGTTTATACATACCTGCGGTGTATAAATGTTGTACTTTACCTTCAAACTGATTTACTTTACTACTGCATCATTGTACTATTATTAAAATAAAAGAATAAATATATATTAAATTGTTAAATAAACATTTCCCCGAATGTTATTTTGTGAATTTTTATACAAAAATACCCGCCATGACACGCGCTAACCCCCTCGTATCACGCCACGTGTGCACAATGTCTATAAAATAATATCGGGCCGGTGCGAAGTAAAATTAATTAATTTTATGGTGATGTTATGTGTAAGACTTCATTGTCTATTGTAATTATCTCCCCACATCCCTCGTGGTTGTCTGAATTAGGCGGTCGCCTACGGCAACGTACCGAGGCGAACCCCTCCAATCGCACTTAATGTTCTATTTAATAAATCGCGTTAGAAATTAACGACGTGACAGCGCGTTTATGTGCCGCGACGAAAAAGCGCGAAAATCGACGTTTCGCGCGCGAGCCGTGGGTGTCGTATCTTTTATCTCGGTTGTAAATGTGGCGATAATTTTAGCGTGCCGCTATGGAATGGCAAATGCAAAAAGAAAATTTTGAAACACTAGAAATGTATTTATGAAGATGAAGACAAGAGGCAAAGCCGTAAATGGACGAAACAACACCATTCTTACGACGTTTTTTGGAGATAAATATGTTATCAAGTAATCCACATATATCTGAATCGGTGTTATGTAATAGTACGCTATTGCGGTGAGCGTATTTTTTGTTCCTTGTTTCATTGTTAGACATATTCATATGGACGTGACACACAAACCGCAGTTGACGGCAATCTTAGTGAGTGTGTCACCTAGAAGATGTAAAGTCTATATCTATATTATAGACACTATAGACAGGAAGTAACGCAGTTACGTACAGAAAACGCCGTTTGACTGAAATTAGATTTTATTTATGAACTTTCGGTCACCAGAGTAGAACCTTTAGGTGCACCTTGAACAAATACGTCACAAACTATCTAAATAAAAGAACATCATTTATCGCGTGACGAACTCAAGATCTGAAAAAGTCGGTAAAATAGGAGGAGGCGGCTCTAGATGGTGGCGAAAATGACACCAAACACTACTAATCACGATAATGGGGTGGAAACTCAAAATCCATAACAGTCTTATTCGATAGAAACAAGTCTAGTAATTCAAATCATTATAGCGATTATCCATATACTGTGTCATTTTTGCCACCACTCGGATTTACGTGATATAATTATTGTCAACTGTTTGTTCGATGTTCCATCATTTACCCGATAAAGATTGTTCTCGAAACTAGAAGGTCTGTGATCTATCTTTGCAGTATATACGTAATACATATTACGAAGTAGATATATAAACCATTCAATCGATGCTTGACTTCTATTTGACGAAGAGAATATCTTACATGCCTCACTATGCGCGATAAACGAACGTAGCATCTCGGTTTAGATGTCTTACGTGGGTCGCTATGACAACGATTGAGATGTAATCCATGTGTGTAATGGCGCTTTATATTTATTTGGGCGTGGTCTTATCCTCCGGGATGTAAATGGCATAAAGGTCAGATTTAATAATAAATCGTTCACTCGAGTAAAACATCGTCTAATCCGGGAAGGCAGTGACAGCAAACGTAAACCTATGTATGTTATAATGCGGTTGATGAAATCCGATAGGGTTTCACCTTTATCCACACTAATTAGCCTATAAACTTGGTGATTGTTCCCTTGTTTCATGGCCTATATGTGGATGTATTGATTTAGAAGAATATTCCGCGCGAATTCGGTTCATGATTCTCTATACGAAGGTCCTAAAGTCGTGTATTGAGATATGATCGTAAACACTACGCATCGAATCAAATTTGTTCACGCGCGATTTCAACTGTAATGCCGTCGTGTCCGAGAACTAAAGCGTTAAACAGAGAAACCCAAAGATTTCCACGCAAAATGCAGTCTTTTAGAACACACTCATCTTCAGCCACATTTAGATAGATTTATGACATAAATAAAAGCGTAAAATGACGTACAGGTCGAATTTAAGAATCGTTGCTTCTTGGAGGCGAGCGTGATCGTCTAACAGTAGAGATTTGCCCAACATAAACGTCCTTCAAAAACCCGTCATTGAAATTGATAATACAGCAGTGAGTAAGCGTCTTCAAGAACTCACCATTCATCGTCCGCGTTGCTGGTGTGACAACTGGCACACTTTCCTCTATGTCTCCTCATATCAACTGCCCGCAGTGAAAGTATTCGCTCAGTTTACTGTATTCTATAGGAACACACGAGGTGGTCCACCTTCTTGAAAATCACTGCGGGCATTCGTACGCTGCGCAACAAGATTGAAAAGGTCCGAAAAGTATATTCAATGCTAAATTTCAGATATTCCGTTCGCTTGCCGATGAGAAAATGCAAACGAGACTCGAGTATAAGTCTAAAATTAATTCGTGCGGGATAATTTCTAATGAAATATAGTTCGCTGTTTCGTAAGTAAAATGTAGCGATTGTATTCATAAAGGTGGTCGCTAACTGCGACTCTCAGGGGGCATGGTCTGAGCAATTCTTGCGAATGACACGACGCGCTCTTCGTGGAAATTTTATGAAAAAGTCTGGTGAAAACTAATATTCAATAAGCGCAAATCGATTAATAATTTAGACCCGTTATATCTGCTATATATATTATGAGTGCAGTAATGTTTCTATGACTGGTGGTTTCTATGTGAATAGCTTTATGATAGCCCGTCATCTCTTTCGGAAACACATCGTGTCTGTAAGAGGGTCGAGAGAGATTGTCGAGTTACGCGACGCCATGTGATTTGAGTTCGCCGTGTCAAATTCGCGAAACGTTCGCAGGATTGAGGAAGCAAAAAATCGCTTTTACAAGGGGACACCAGGCGACGACGTACAAAACCACCGCTATAACCGCTTGTTACTCCTTAGTATAATCTCGCTAACGACTACATGAAATGTGACTGACATCACTTTTATATACTTTTACAAATTCTATTAGGTCAAGCGCACAAAATTTTTGACAGATAAAAAATTGTTTGAAATATAATTTCTAATATTCCGATAATTTCCTTGGCTTGTCAAGATAATGTCATGAATTATAAAACGCTACGCATAGTCTACAGTCCAGTAACTATTTCAGCGCCGTTTCGAGGATCCATAAATAAAAAATATTCTAGAAAACAATATATTAACTTAGATAAATCTGGAATTCGATTTCCAACACTGTGATATATAGGAATATTCTACTAGTCGGTATTGCGTTAACAGGAAACGGGAATAAATGGTGCGTTACCGTAAAACGATATGAGTAGAGTTTTAACTGATTATAGTATCGCTGAACGATAACGCTAATTGTACGATTCTGAATGCGACGCGTGGTGAGTTCGCGATAACAGCCCAAGCCTGGATACAGGGTGGCATTGGTGGCTGGAATTAATAACGAACGAGGGTGCGCGATGAGAGGCTGGGTCCGGATGGGTGCAACCACCGTGGTATAATGACACAAAGTCGAGTCAACATTGACCGACATTCAATAAACCCCCACTAGCAATGAGGGGAATCCCAGGGGCAGGGATAACGGGTGATTGAGTGAGAGCAAAGCTGAGGACACCATTCAGAGAAAACAGATAGCGGATATGTAAAGTACATTCATTATCACGCGTATTATTAATTTTATTAAGAGTACAGACAAACGTAACAGCCGACAAGGTCTGGGCGTGTTTGTGATCGATACACTTTCACGTGACGAAATGTATAACAAGATAAAATTCGTGTAAAGTTCTAGTTGACTCGAAAATGAGATTTGATATCCATCATAATGATTATTAGCATCGGGAAACAACTTTGATGCAAGCGACGAACTACCATCACGACAGGGTGTACCCATATAGAAGAACAGAAGAACAGTTTACAGGACATTGGGGAGGTAACCCCGTCAAAGTCGTCAGCGAGCCCGTGCTGTCATGACTTCAGCTACTAATTTATCGGTGTTGCCACGAATCAGTTTAACTTGTATCGTCGACCAAAACAATTGGGATGAGCTATCTGGCACGACGTAACAAGGGAACTGTATAGAACGTGATTAGAACCCTGTATCTTCTCTTTTATATGTCAGGGTTCTACTAATTCAGCTATTTAATGGAAAGATTGCTGTCTTAACCCGGCTAACGATTATGCTTGACCGGTTGCCTTTCTTTGTTTGCGTGTGTAGCTTAAGTTGATATCAGAAATAGCAACTAAAATATCAAAATGTAGATCACAGCAATATCGTCCGAGCATGCGCATTAGACAAATACAGTCCAAGATCGTAAATAAGAAGTATTCTTATCTCTTCACGAAAAACAATGTTGCCTTTGGTTAGGCTCGAACAGACGACCTCTAATTGATCGTTCTGGTGCTTTACCAAGAGAGCTCGGATGACAGACGTACTCCAGACGCGAATGAATATTTTATCAGACATGCAGAGTGATAGTCACTTTAGAACGTTTTAATGTTATATGTAGAATCTATTAATCCTATAGCAACGATTATCTGTTTGGCTGGACAGAATTATTTGACAAGAGACAGATTGGATGTACTCTCGTTCTCGGCAATAAAATTATGTCTTTATTACTTTCACGAATATTATCGAGTTCTTCGCACACGTCCGCGGGCAATTACACGCTTACTGTTGCGATTCTACGCAAGTGTCGCCCTCAGTATGAGAGGGTAACGGTCGTGTTTACTGAGTCTCACATCGCACGTTTGCCCGTAAGTTGATTAAGGTCACCGCTAGACCGCAATCAACGAAATTGTTTGTCGAAACCGACATAGCTATTAGACCAGCACCAACAAGAAAATCGTAATATTCCGTCTTTTCTCGTCGTTTTCGATGCGTTTCGTATGATGGACGCGCAATGTTGGATCGCTTTCTATCTAAAGTCTGCCGAATGATGTATATAGATGATGAAATTGACTTATAGGATTGGTAATAGCCCCCACCTGCATAGTCATTGTCAAATATCGGTATATTTACTAGTGATTAACGACAATGACAACAGCGTACGTATATGGAGACCGAACTGACACAAAACAGAATTATGTTGGTCGCATCGTTAATAAGGTATAACATCAGAGGTACTATATCAAAGACAACAAGAGTATACCTAGATGAACTCACCTTTCGGACTGTGAAAGATAGGCCATGGACTGGACAAAATAACCACTCGAAATCGTAGAGTTTTAATCTAATATAAGATTATAATCTAAATATATTCGTCAAAGTAGGTTTTACTTCGTACAGGGTACGTAACAGTCGCTATAGTAATAATATAGAACACAGAAATACTATAACAGAACTATAGAGCACAAATAGACTATACTGGAGAATTAGTACACAGATATTATATCATAGAGCAGTAGTATGTAGATATACTATATATACTGTGTACTGTATTACACAAACAAACTATAGTAACGCGATAGTATACAACTATATTTAGATATTGTTTGCACGGACTATGCGATTGCTATGAGCCTCAAACACTATTCGTGTGAGTCCAAAACGTGTTTATAAAACAACAGAAGCGAATATATGGCGTGGAAACGCTCGGTGAACATCAACGAGGTGACGTTAGGTTACTGGTGGCTTTTAGTCGAACCGGCAATACTCATGAGTGAAGCGGTCAGAATGGAGGATAAGAATTTCTTCGAAAGCTAAATTCATAATTAATCAGTGTAAATGTAATACTTCCGGCGATTTCAAAGGCAGTCACGAAAAAGAAATTGGGATGTCGTCGCGTACGAAGAGAATGGTTTAATGGCGATAAAGCCAAGTGTATCAAGAAAAAGTGCATCGGGTTAAATGATTTTTATGGAAGGCGGGTCTTAGCAAAATAATACTCCATCTGTCACGCGCTGTATAAGATATAGCGAGAGATATCGCTGAATGATGACGCAAGAATGCGCCATATGGCACTGGTACAGACGCAATTGTCGGTCAGTTAATGAGAAAACAAAACGATGTGAGACGTGTTGATTGTATCAGACGAAACGTAGACCAAAAAAACTTTTATGCATCGCCAGTCTGTTACCGTCGGTAACAATAAAACGCATTTACTGACTCGTGCTTATTATTATGGCGGTCGTACTGTATTTCTGGTGGCTTGGAGTAGATGTTATCGACTCTGTAGTTAACGCAATGGGAAGGTTAAGAAACTTCGGCGGAATCATCTTCGGCGGTGTTCGATATAGGTCGCGTCTGGTGCGCATGCGCCGTGGGATTGCCCAGCCAAGGAATAACGACGTCTAAAGGCCAAAGACGCCTAGAAGACATTTCTTCGTACTGGTCGTCTGGCACGCTAACCGAGATTCAAAAGTCGATTGCGTTAAGCTCTTGTAGAGAGACTGAACCTTGTATCCGTCACATGGACCATGAGAGGTTACTACTGGCAAAACGATGTCTTCGCACGAGTCTTCCTAGGCCTCTGTCATCGAATTCGTTCGCTTTCTTGAGTCTCCAGGCCCTTGCACGATCTTTTACGTTACCTGTGTCTCTATACTTGGTGATGTCTATCAGTATACACGACGATCATAGCCCAACTCACGTCTGATCGCATGGTTAGACATGCCAGTGTCCTTCATCCCTATAAATCGCCATCTTTTTCCTATCGATATTATTCTGCGAATCATAGTCATTAATACACACTCTAGAATAAATACGGCCTGCGAATAACGAAAGGAGTTGAGTTTTTCATGACCTAGCAAACTGGTTGGTGAGAATGCAAGCTTACATTTTGACAACATTAAATCGTCTCCAGTCATGGTACTGTTATAAGCTTACATGTTATGTATGCTGCACAACTTGTGGCTGAAAAGTATGTGAAGTAATGATTCAAGAATAGGGAAACTAATATATTCCATACATGGTAAATTTATATACTATATGAAGAAAAGTATAGAGTGGGTATATGTATATGCACCGCTAGACACACTGAAACCCAGCCTAGTCATCGCTCCAGGGGAGGCAACGTACGTACTGGCGATTGCTGGAACTGTGAATCGACACACGCCACGATGTGCTCGCCCTGTACCCTGGGTGTCATAGAGTGTGACGGGCGACATCAAGAACTGGGATCAGCATCACTCGATCGCACATTCGTGGTGGGAAAGGAGTTTACACTATACGATAGCATGTCTTAGAAACAGCAATATTATCGTAAACTGAATTCACGCAAAACATTAAGTATTAAGTGTGAATATTATAATCGAATGTTCCCACCCGAGTAACACTGGACATAATGCCGTCAATCATGTATTTAAAAAAAGCCTCACGTCATACATATCACGCTATGTATTTGAAGTCGTCGACCATTACAACTTAAAACTGTCGCGGAAACAACAGGTGATATTTTTCGCAGCTTGTAACAATGAGGCATCGGGAATAATCTTATAACAGCAATCTTATTTTAGAATATTCAACTCCGTTCACTTTGTTTCTTAAAGCGGCACCGACTTTCCCTTGTCTTGTCGTTAGTGCACTAACGCCACCTATAGGTCGGTTATCGATGGCTGTTTACGTCATTCGTGCGCGCATCTTTCAAAGATCGTGCCTGATGGCTGCGTCGCGCTGTTTCAGCAGCGGCCTTTCTGTTTTCTCGGACAGATTTATCGAACATCTCCCACACTACTCGCGACCTTGATAAAACCGCCTTCCTGACCGAACCCTGAACAGTATGAAGATTACTGTTTAACAGACGATGCGTATAATGGGATAGTGAATGATAAAGCTGTCTGGTAGCGGTCCTCGACGCGACAATGAGTAGGTGATGGCATGCGTTAATGCGTTTTACGCGGTAATTTAAAACAATGACTTTCATACATGGCGTGAGATAAGTCGTAATATACATGACAGCTAGTGATATATTCGTGACGAGTGGATATTCAGGCTAATGATTTACGTCACTTGGTAATGTTCGTTACCGGACCGGAGACAGTGTTTATAGCTTGAAGTATTACATACGCATATACGCTGGACTAACTAGTGTTCTCTGATGTACCTCGCAGCTGATAATGTACATGACAGTACGCAAATTATAGAAGTGCTATGAACAGGCGTGGTAATACACAAATAGAGGTTACTTATTTGAGAATATCAGCACGAAGAGAAACGTCTTAGTTTTTTTAATGAAGTGGATTTTTTGTCGAAATATTTCAGTTGCCTATTACTCCGGTCAACGATGTTGAAATATAGTGGCATGGAAACATGGGGCGTCATTTAGCTAGGTAGTTATTACGCGGTCGATAGCGCATGGCATAAACATGGTTATGAACGAATCTGTTTAAAGAGAGTTGCGATAAAATTATTTAAACGGATCCAGCAAACGTCATGTTGAAAGTGGAAGCTATCTGCACGCTGCGTTGCAAGAATTCAATATATTGAAAAGTTATTTGTTACTTCGGTAGGATAATAAGCCGCAGACTGACACGGAGACAGATAGCCCTAAAGACTACCCAGGGTCTTATCGATTACAGACACAGACAGACCGAGAGGTCAGCAACAGACTCGCTGATTACAGAGACAAATAGTCGGAGGCCCGTCCACTGACTCACCCACTTGTCGTTTCTGACGTTCTCTAGCACTATATTTCATCACGCATGGTATCGGTCAGGTTGGTACTCTATAAAATGTTAGCAAAACAATGTATAAGATCCATGGATCGAGGGATACGGCCAGGTTATTTAACGAAGAAACGCCCGTCTTCACGAAAGACAATTTGCTGCGTGATTTTTCTTTTGATTTATACCAAGTCGAGTAAAAGATATGGATCGTGAGTAGAGAAATGTACGTGTACTAGAGATATTACAGAGACGGATTACAGAGAGCACGATTTGAGTACTAGAGATATTACGAAGACAAATTACAGAGAGCACGATTTGATATATCATTTTCCCGCGCTTGATATTTCGAGAAGTAACATCGCTCGAATTTAGGCATGTATTCTGGAGGAAGGCGTAAATTATCAAACGTTTTTATAATAGAATGCGTTCCAATACTTCTGCAGCTATGTTTTAAATTTGAATTCTATCATATCACATCAATCATAAAGAAGTTTTTATGATATATTGTGTTACATTTCTGTAGAGAAACGAACGCAATGATATTAATTCGAGCAGACGATATGTTAATCGCACGAGTATAGGCGCTATAAATAACTTAATTTCATTCCGGTCATCTATATATCGTGCATATTGTTACGAGTAGAACTCTGGATGTCTTATTACCATTTTTCGTGATGTATCGCTCCATCAGCCGACCAACTGGAAAGGGGAAGCGAATCGAGTAACGCAACTAATTTTGCGAGAATCAATACGCTGGGCGAAGTTAATAAGGGCGGGCTAGCCGGGGTATTATTCCCGACATTTCTATAGATAACGCCGGATATTATGCAAATGTGAGAATATTATAGCGATTGCATATGCCCAGATTAGGGTCTACAACTACGACGAATGTTGTGGGGGATACTGTTTGTAGAACGAATTATTCAACACCTTGTGTAATATTCTGTAAGAAAAAATCAAACCAAATTGTTTTATTAAAAGCAAAATATATTCACAATTAATACGTCATTGGTTTAGGTACGATGCGTAAAATATATACAGTAGAATGTGAAGGCAATAACAGCAGGAGAGATTTCAATATTTCGACATTTGGTGATGTTTAATTGGTGAGATGAATTGAAGGAAGACACCGGAAGTGGCACTATTAGCGGCCGCATGCCCCAAATTTCCCGAATCTCAAGTTATCTATGGTGCACTTTTGTATAAAGACATCGTTGATAAATATATAATGTATGTATACACATGTAACTTATATGTGGTAAATGTATTAGCATGATGGTATACACAGTAGACATTGAATAAAGACAGAAACATCGAAGCTTTGATTTTTTTATCAATATAAAAGACTTGACGCAGTTCTTAATGTCAAACCTCAAAAAGGAAAATTACCATTATATCTATTCCCACTATTTCTAACTCCATTATTTCTATTCCCATTATATCTACTGTTTGAAACAGATCTAGAAGAAAACATACTAGAATTATAGACCAAATATTCAAACGAGATCGTGTATCGTATACTAATCACTTCTATTAGCAATTTAGTATTTCTTAATCTTGTCTGATTATTTGGTACATTATTCTTGTATCATTCACGTAAATATGTCCCTTGCCCACAGAAACATATAACCATATATGGGAAAGTTTATGTATGAATCAATTTCATTCATCACGGGAAGTGTTACGTGAGTCATTCTGAACGATCTCCAGTTTTTTCTTATTGTGTTGCTGGCATTAAATTAATTTGATTTTCATTGTCGATAGGAGACGCTGAATTTTTGTCGTGACGGTTAGAGAATGGAAGTTGGAGTAGAAGCACAACTGGGTTGGCAATTCGTAAATACAGATTGGAAAATTCCGAATGCGTAGGCGGGAGTACAGCCGTGCCACAATTTACGTTTGCAATGATTGGTAAAACATCAGTCACCAGTGTGCATGAAGAAATTAATTATGTTTGTACTATAAATATAAGATCGTCGACTGTAACACGCGTTTTTATTTCACCGTCGATAATAGAACACGGTGGTACGATAAAAATCGACCTGCCTGCCACGTGTTACTCGCGTATACCGCGAGGATATATAAAGCTAGTTTCCTCGGTCTCTACGGTTATTAGGTGTCTCACTGACGTCAGTGTTCCAAACGGTAATATCAGTTATTTTGTTATAAACTCATTAAAAGCGTAACTGGATACCATCAGGGACGTCACGAAATAACGACGTGCGAGAAAACAAAACTTTACGCGTATTGGCGGGAATAGACTCGTTAAGAAAACTAATTGGTCGAAAGGGCCGTTGCTTGTAATTGAGTGTAAAAATCTGGTCATTTAACCTGAGGCCGGCAGGTATCGTTTAAGCGGAAGTGAACGGAAATACCGTACCCGGAAGCGCGTCTAGTTGGACGGCGAGGATAATTACCGGGTGTAATGAGACGTGGTTAGAATGACGCTCCCTGGTTTGCACCAGTCAGACATAGATAGAGACTATAGAACTGTTATTGTCATCGCTGGTTAAATTCTAAAATAATCTTTTACTTCAATTGTATGTATCAATGCCAAAAATCACGTAATGTTTTTGATTTGCTAGTATCCCTCTGTTTGTATGTTAGTGACCGATCAATTTTACGCAAAAATTTATAAGCGGATTTACATGAAATATACCGGAAAGGTTGAAACGAGCCAATGAACGAATTCTAAAGTAATTCTAAACGATTTCTCAACGAATTCTAAACGATTTCGGAACGGGTTCTGAACGAATTCTAAACGAATCCTGAACTAATTGTTAAATTTGGTTGGTGATGTAGGTGTTCGTCCAGTTAGTAAATCTATATAACTCTATTAGGAAACAATCTATTACATTAATTACTATATATATATAAAGAAAAGGAACATTTGACAGTTGACATGGTGTTAATGGGGGTAGCCAATGTGGTTCTTTGGATAGCTGGAGAAAAATGCAGAGAAAAAACGCATACCTCTGATGGGACTCGAACACACCGCACGGTTTTTTTTCTATGCATTTCTCGCCAGCTATTTGAACGTTAGGTTGACTGCACGAGTCGGGGTGGTTGCAAAGGCGGCAATATGTAGCCTATCGAGATTATAATAGATTCAAATAATACAATTATGTTATATCTGTGGTATCTACGTAAATATACACAAAATTTGGAATTTTGCCTGTAGTTTCTCTTTCAAATTATATATACATCTTCTGTTTGCGCAACCAACAACTTCGGGGTGCTTTTGCAAGATTGGGGTTTTTCAGTCCGTGTCTGCAGTAAAAGTGAGACCAGGAAACAAGAAACCATTTCCTGTCGGCAATATATACTCGCGATTTAACGTGATATGTTAGGTCACAATACCGGCTGCTATAGCGAGAAATTTTGTATAGTTAAGTGAATTCATTGCCACAACAGAGTTCATATCCATTTACGCTGCTGTCGTCATCGGTTATTAGTTATATTTGGGCTAAATATTTTTATTATCTCTAAATTTACATCTCTTCAGCATCGCGTTTTTTAAATGGCGTCACCAAATCAGACCTTTTATGCCTTGTCAAGTCGATAACATATACTGCCTACATTTAGATCGTGCGACTACGCGACCGCGAATGGAAGAAAATGAATTTTAGATGAAAAAAGAGCTCTGGGTGTGAACGCTTTATTCCGCGAGATTGACGGCAAAGTGTAAAAATAGGCAAATATAAGGTTTTAGTGAATCTATTGATGGTAGTAAATGACAAGTGAATACGATATTCCCATCTTATAACCATAAAAAGTTTACAATGACCCGCCCCACGAGAAATCTTTCTCGATATTCTTCCTGAATAAATCTTGCTCATTTCCTGTCCCGGAAAGCAAGGGAAGAACTCTTTTTTGTGCGAATTCGTACACGCAACCTCTCGCATGAAAAGCCGCGTTTCTAACTACCGCACCACTAGAGCAGACGAGGGCGTCTTTCGCCCGACGAAACATGTTAAAGAGTGCATCATACGCTGCGAGTTATTCTCTTGCAAGATTAAACGCGATTACACGCCGGAAGAAACAACTCATTAGCACGACATCATTCTGCAAAACTCCGCCATTGCATCAGGTATTATAATTGCTTGTAGGATACAAGCATTTCGACAGCGAACAAATCGATGTCTAATTACAGAGCGACAAGAGACCCGAGGTGATATGTGCGTCGGTACGCGGCAGTAATTGTAGGGTGACGTCCGCGCGAGGTTAACGATGTGACGTCACCGTTCTCGCACCATCTCGGTCAATATTCAGCTAACAAACCAACAGTACTTAAACAAACTCGGCACATTAGAGATAAATTGACTTTACAGCGTCTAACTTGATCTCTACCGATCTGCGCGTATCCACAAAACGAATAAGGGCAATGGCACGACCCGAAATTCCCCACAACGACACTAGTTAATTAACTCACAGGTGAAGCCGCTACCCAAGGCACGATTTACGCATGTGTATCACACCTAGCCCACAATTTGCTGTTCGACGGTTGCGCGCGACTCAAACAGCGATACGGCGAACAGAACACGTTATATCTCAAACTATCATTTCGACTTTCATTCAACAACGATTGTAATTCACACAATTTCTAAATATTGCGAAAATTTATGGCTATTTTTAATAAATCGAAAGCTACAAATACAGAGTTATCTTCCATAATAGGATAAATCGCAGGAAATGGTCGACAGGTCGACATGAAAGATTAAATTACAGACAAAAGGAATCAAAATGGATAAACTGCAGTCGCCGTGCGAGAGATTGGAGTTTTAATGGTATTATTTCCGTCTACATTCGTTTTAATAATATCTGTACTGTCCATAGAGAGAAATGCACAGGAAAAACTTATACCTCTGATGGGATAGGTTTTTTCCTGTGCATTCCTCTCCAGCTAATTGTAGAACCACATTGGCTATCCTAATTACCATCGCATGTACTGGCCATGTAGACAATTGTAAATAACGTAGACCTTTAAATAGGTTAACGATCACCAGATAGACATGGGCTATTCAGCGCTTTTGATTATTTAAGTAAAACGTGTTTGCCATCTAGACTACTGAGTACACTTTACCAAAATAATTCCATTTTTCTTTATAAAGTCCTACTGTGGCCACTTTCTCACAACAAGGGAGTGCTGAAATATCTGCGATCGTCTACCGCTCTTGAACCAATACAGAATCGTTTATTAGATAAACAAAATCTTTCAACAGCCGTATACACAAGTATGAACGTATGTCTGATAACGACAGTTCAGTCCCGTAGTCTAGTTCCTTCACCCAGCGATTAGCAGCGACAGTTTAACGCCACTGTAACCTACATAACTTTGCCCTGAGCAGACCCGGGCACCCCGTGGGGTGGGAGGATTTCCCACGTAATTATGACCACGTTCGCGATCTGTTTTTAACATTTATCTAAGACTAATCTAAGACCTTTATTTTAGATATATATCGGTATTATTAGTTACCGTATGTTCTAGAATCAGACAAGTAATCCAAACACTCACATTGCCCAGTCGCCGTGCATGGTGACGCTATCAGTTCAGATTGCATCCGGGAAATAAAAAACACGTCAATAACTATTTCCACCACACGACAGCTTTAATCCGTGTTCGTTGACAATTTCCGGCGTCTGTTACGTAATTCGTTCTCGGCGTCCGGAGAATGTGGGCACAGAGGTCTTGAGACACATGATCCGTCGTTCACTTACATTAAATGCTTCTATCGTCGATAAACGATTCGCTACATCGCCTACCCAACCGTTTTATCTGAAAACACCGAAAAATTATTAGCGAAAAATAGAATGAGATATATCAAGCCATGCCGAGAGTCAGTATGTATCCACAAATCATTTCTAAGCTATCGATAAAACAGTAATTTACGGTACTTTATTACCAGGGCTAATGAAATCCTAGCAAATAAAAAAATGGCGTGATTATGGTGACCAAGGGAGGCGCGAAATATACACCGCCTTCGCGAAGTGAAAATTAATAGTCAAGAAAAATCTCGAGACACGAGCGCGAGCGACGTTTCCATATTCCTGAAATCTCCAGAGCCGCCAGCGTATTTTATATTGTCTTACGAAAACGCGTATTTAGCAAACGCGCGAGCAAAATGATCAATGAATCCAATCGTTGCCAACGGGAGATAACTTTCAAGGTAGGCAATGCTGTTTTGACAACAGAAAAAATGATATTCAACGATATTTAACTTCCAACCGTGGGCGGACAAGCTTTCTGACATCAGTCAATAATTCGATTTTCTCGTACATTATTCGCCTATTCCATGACAGAACCCACGCTTGTTTTCATCGCTGTCTACGTCGCCAACTGACAAGTCTACTATCGAGGGATCTCAAAGTTAATCGATAAGACATTCCGTTTCCCGCACGATATTTAACTTCCTGAAGAAAGGAGACTAATGCTTTAGCAATTACGTCAGAAAGAACTCCATTATAATAAGAAATATCTGGACCAATTCTCTATCTAGAATAATAGTAGAGTTTTATGCCTGTCGCGTTTATTCCAAAGAAAGGCGGCATATAGCCAAGTGGAAATCCGCACGTAAAATTCACCATCGTTAACTTCATTAACAATATCACTTTTGTAATAAAAATAAAATTCAATCACCAATAATATCCTACAGTTATATCAGTCCTAATGGATCTTTTATAATCATGATTTAAACTAGTTTACTGGATAGTAAAAGCTATTCCAATTCGATGAGTTTAAAAAACAATCCATATTTCGCGTACGGTCAGAGTAAAAACGATCTGAAACCATTTACTCGCGTTTGCTATCACGTGACTTTTATTTGAAGTCAAACGATTCCAGATCATAGTGTTCTTTCAGTTCGCACCCAAGAAACGCAATAACCGGGAAAAAAGTATTTCGTGGTGAGTAAACAACGGCGTAGTAGGAAACCATATATATTTTGCGATCAAATCGTACTTTTTGTGACTCGGTTGTGATTTCTGATAGACTTTAGGATCGTTTAACTCGATTACATGACGTATGAACCGCTACATGAAAATTACATTATGATAATCACTTAAATGTAATTAAAAAGGTAGATATCTTTCGACATGTGGTTATTGGTGCGATATCTCGAAGTTTTCAGTTCTCAGATGTGATAAGACAACAACAATACATCGTTAAATCTAAGTTAGATAATGTATCTTAAGACTAGTGCGAGTAAAAATCTTGATATTACGTACCCTTGACGTAAAGGTCAAGGGACTTAACGCAATAACGAACTCACCCGTCAGGATGGCGTCGAAACAGCGGTTCCTTGGATGTATAGAAGAACGCCATTGACACGCTAACGACGACTTATACGAGCGATAAAGTCAGTCTTGTGACGCGGCGAGATCAATGCGCGCCGAGCTAGGCATTGATCGGGGCGACGCTCCAGCGATCGATGCCTCGCCGAAGGGGCCACCGAGCGTGCTTCAGGTACCGTGGCCGGTTGGGTAGCAACGGATGCTACAAACTCTCAGCAATCGGTCGATCCGCCATACGACTGTCTACGTACGCGCCTGAATTACTTATGGGTAAATGACTGTGGGTTGTTACGGTCGGTGGGTGAAAGGCGAAGGACTAAATGTTTCTGCAGTATTGATAATTATATGTAGGGCAATGTCAAGATATTGCCATTTTATAAATTAGATAAATATGCGTTTTTTATCAATTATAGATAGATGGGGACTTTAAGAACACATTTTATCTAACTACACCCCAATCACAATAAAAACGAGCAATAAAAATTTATCAATTGGCTAAATAATATGGATTTTTTATCAATTGTAGATTGAAGGGGACTTTAAAAACACATTTTATCTAACTACACCCCAATCTCAATATAAACAAGCAATAAAAAATTTATTAATTGGCTAAATAATGTGGATTTTTTTTATCCATTGTAGATTGAAGAGCACTTTAAAAACACATTTTATCTAACTACACCCCAATTTCTATATAAACGAGCAATAAAAAATTTTATATATCGATGTACTAGGCTACCCTTGTAGCCTTCGTCACACCATAAGCAAGGGCGAGTCGAACAACGGGGAGATCTATAATTTAAAACTGCATTGTGAAGAAAGTCGTTTCAGCGACGTGGGGAACGGCGTGACATCTTCGCCAATGGCGACGTTTAAGAAAATTAATCACTTATTATTTCAGAGAGTCAGTGGATTAATCACACAAACGACTGTCGTGTCGACAAAAAAAAATATTTAAAAAGTGAACGAACTCCTTGACCAAAACTCCTCTATCGAGCCGTGTCGGGTGTTGGTTTCCTGAAAACAGAGATGCGCGTCCCCGTTTACATTATCATCCATTGCCAACAATTTCGCCACACTTACAAGGGATAAATCCCGCTCGGTTGACTTCGCGGTTATTGGGCTATAAAACTATAAAAATATCTAATTCCAGGAACACTCAAAATATCACGATCGATATTTGGAAAAGCGAAGAGAAACTCGTACGCGATGGAGAATCGTTCGATTCCTCAACAACGTAACTGTCGTTCTATTGACACGGTTTGTGAATCGAATCATTGGCTAAACAAACGAACTGGATAATGTAATTGAGACGGGGTAGCAGGCCACCCACCCAAGCGATGTAACGACGTTAAGACAATCATGTCGTGTGCGAGCAAACGTCGTTCTTCAGTCGAGTAATGGTGGACTTTGAGAAAGCTGCTGTAGAATTAATCGAATTGATAACGTGCGTTAATTCTGAGCGTCGTATCAACAAAACGAAACGCCAGTGATGTATATCATGCACTTTCGAGACGAAATGGCGGTGTACACAAAAAGCCAAATAAAATGGCATTTCGAAACTGTAGGCAGTGTATTGTTAATCAATTAGCATGTTATATTATAGTTTTGCTTTAGACTGTAGACAATAGAACATAATATAGAATATCTAAGTTATAGAATACATAGACTACAGAACAGATAGACTATGAAACATGTAAACAATAGAGCATAATATAGATCATTTGCATTATAGAATATATAGATCATAGAAAGTATAGACAATACAAGATCTAGACCGCAGAGCAGAGTATAAAACATCTAGATCATAGATAAATTTGTGAGTGGTTTACCAGCGCCTGTGACAGAACTGCCACCCCCTGTGAGTCCTAGCAAATCGTCATTTGCCAGGCTGCGCCAGCGGCTTTCAAGTGCGGGATATAAATACCTTATTCATATATTTTTACAATATATCGACCATAGGACATATAGACCGTAGAATATTTAGCTTATAGAAAATATAGACGAAAGAAGATCTAGACCATAGAACATAATATAGAACATCTAGATTAGAGAATATATAGAATAGACAATAAGACATATAGACCATAGAACATGTAGACCATAGAACATAATATAGAACATCTCGATAATAGAATATATAGGCTAAAGTACCAATAAACTTACATCGAGACAGAAGTGGTTCATTTATGTATGGGGAGAACAGGGGTAAGGGAGGAAGGTTGACTCGAAGACCATCAACCTTTTAACTACCAAACTTACAAACCGACAAGGCTCATTTGGTGATTCCGGCCCGAAAACTGAGCTTCCCAAATCCTTTACCCATGCGAGTTTTATAATAACGCGAAAGTAACGGTTGGCCGCGGTCGTGGGCTATTTTAAGGAACCAACAGCGGGGCGCCGTCGTCTTATGAAATTGTGTACGCAGGTGGACGAAGTCTAAATGATTTCCTGTATGGATGCTACTGATATTTCGAGTACCATTTCCGATGTCTAATCGATACTTGGGCGCGCATACAATAAAACCTACGTCTTCCACATAGAAACCCATCATCACTAATTCACTCTCAACGTATCGGGCGGTTTGATCCAAGTTAGAAGCACTCCGGTTTATTCACATGTATTCCTTTTTCTTCCTTTTATACACCCTTCAGAAACGTTGCTGTGCGCTTGACAGCTGGAGTAATCTGAATTGAATGGTTTGTTCAACATTCAGAATATTTATTGATCTCTACGATGCCATTCAAAAAACGCCTTTCAATCCGCACTGCGTTACTTTACCCCTATTCATGTGTTTCGTTCTATCGTTGATTAAAACACGAACGTTCTGCGCCAATTACGTCGACATCCCCCAAACGCTGATAATTTAGTCGGTCATCCAAACCATAACGATGAGACTGATTTCGCACGGAGACAACAAAAACGTTTTTCACAGAAGTATGTCCAATCCTTGTAACGTTCCTTGACTAAACTCTGACACTACTGGCTTATGATTAGTCGATAAATAATACCCTGTGACCGAGCGCTTTATGGACCAATTAGGGCTCAGTAGCTTCTGTAGATAGTACTCTGCAACCCGGTAACTTCTTGCGGGACAGATCTTATTTACGGCGTTGTTCATAGCGATATCCAATTGAACCACCGAGTGTATGTCGTTGCCACGACAACAGCAAACACTGACAGCGATCACATGATACGCCCATAGCAACTACCGCGAGGTCGTGATTGACCGTGGGGCATTCGAAATTCTGAGCGCAAATTCGGCTGTTGAAATATTAATATGAACGTCCGCGGAAGAAAGGCGCGGTAGGAGGGCGCGTTTCATGGAAAACGCTGTCTGTTGATATAAATATGGCGTTTTTGTTCCAGCACAAAAGGCACGAAAAGAAAGAAGGATTTGAAGGTTAAGACAATATAGGATAAGCATGGTTGGGTTATGTATCAGTGAGGAGGTGTGTGAGTAGTGAATAAATGATAGGCGCAAAGTGGAGCACGCAACAAGACCGAGAAACAGCGAAGACGAAGAAGAAAAAATGTCCATCAAAGACGCTTTTCCATTGTTAAACACACACTTCAATATTTGGCCTCTACGACCTTAACCACACTGAAACTTGCGGTTTTGATCGACATCCCGTCCGTTTTTCCTTCGATGTGAAAGACCCACTGTGATTCCCAAGCGTCATGTTTAATACGGTAGCCAATGTGGTTCTCTGAATAGTTGGAAAGACATGCACAGGAAAAACCTATACCTCTGATGGGACCCATCAGAGGTATAGATTTTTCTGTGCATGTCTTTCCAACTTTTCAACTTTGATTCTCAAAGCACTTTCTTGCTGAGAGCTTCATGGATGAAAATACTAGCTCACGAACACTGCGATGCCAATTGTTGTCAGATTTGATTAGAGAATCCAAGAAAAAAACACTGTAAATAATATTTTTAAAATCAAGCTTTGATTTACGCCAACCTAACTCAAGTAATTTGTGATAAACTTAGCATGAATTTTTTCACCGAAAAAAAAATCAATTTTATGAAATCTTATGTCGACTAATTCGTTCAAAATTTCACGAAGAAATCCATAATGGTAACTTTTGCAATCTTTTTAGTTGATTTATTACGCACTGTTAACAGGTAACAGGATAACGTCCCCGAATCGATCAAGCTTCGAACGTCAGAACTCATCTCCATCGATCGTGAATATATGATTTCATAAATTACTAAAAATCTACTTTATTCTCAAGTGATCACCAAATATTACGTATAAGATGATTCAGGTATCTAGTCAAGGCAAAGATAATTAATCCGGTAGATTTTCTTTGCGTAAAACTGTAATATTTCAGGCCCCTTTCTATTGTTAGCCTAGAGCTTAAGACATACTGACCTTGTAACTAAATCAAGCAAATCAAGCAATTGAAGTATTAAAGCAAGAACCGTGTATCAAGTCATATTTTCGCTTCTACACGCATTCTATCTTTGATATATTTACTTCATTGGACGAAGGTCATTATGGAATCGTCTCTTGTCCGTATCAAGGTGCGAGACAAATGTAGTTAATGAGGTATTTCCGACAAACATTAGGCCCGACATAAACCGAGCCGATAACGTCCTCCAATCACGCGTAATTCCTCACGAAATGAAGCATTCCCGCTGTCCCTCAACCACCCGACACGTTAACGTAATGGCGAAAACACACGAAATTATTCACAAGCTAGGCGGACAATCCCGGAAATTTCCGTTTCCTAACTAGCCCCGTATACAAAATCGCGTGTTTCTTTATCTCCTGTCCAAATTTCATTACTAGTCACAATGAGAGCGTTTTATCCGGGAGACATCCGCCGGCACCCTGACGTACATATCCTCGTAGTTCTTGACGAGGACGAGCGTCAACTTGACAGGTACTATTGTTAAATGGTCCCAGGTCATTATTGGGCTAACTACCGCCATAATTGCGTCTAAGCGATTTATCGTTGGTATTCTTGAACATATAAAGCGCTCAGTTCTACGAGATCCCGTTAAACTATTTCTCCTCGATGATATCGACAAAAATCGTATTTCATTCCCCTGAAGCACAGTTCTATTCTCGTGACAATTGAACTAGGTAATAAAAAATGTAAATTTTAATGACGAAGAAAACTTTCATAATTTATTATATCATACGATATTTAATTTATTCCCGAAGATTTCTCTCGAAACCTGCGGTTGGGTAGTAAACGAATTAGAAATAGAAACTGCGGGGACAACCTATTTCGTTAAAACAGCCTATGTCTAAAACAACTTAAACCACAGAAAGCCCTCTATTACGCACATAAACTCGACCATGCACAACCACATCAATCAAGGCAAATCATTAATGAACTATCCAATAGTAACTAATTCCCCCGTAACAATTACCCAACTTCTACTAACGCCCCCCTTACTGACCCTACTGACATCGCCAATAAACTCAAGACATTCTTTAGTACCGTTGGGGGAGGGGAATGGGGATGTGCATTTCGAACGAAGTTCGTCCCGAGGCTCAGGGTTTTACCCCTACATGCGCGTGAATCGCTAAACGGGCTAGCTTAATGAGAATTTTTATAGCAAGCCCAAGGACGACGTCATAGAATTCTATGTCATTGAAGTGGTGACATCGAGAAACGAATCTGAGCTCTTTCGCAAGTTGAGCTCAAGATGAAATGGACAGCGCGCAGTTTCAAGAAATAACTCAAGCCTTTTAATTGCTACAATCGCCCCTACGCAATAATAATAAGGAGGTTCAAAATACCGTGAAATCGCGATAACATAATTCAGCACTCGGCTCGCTAATATTAGGTACAGATTTTTTTATGATAAGTAACGATACAAAATGATAATCCGGTGTAATCGTAGAGAAGACAGATGTCTGATAATAGAAGCAACATCCTCGCCGTACGAGGTTTAGCGTCTTCGCGAGAAGAGCGACGGATGTGGTTGAATTAATGTTCGTGATATGCAACAGGCTGATGGAAAGGCTCAGAACGATTACGTGACTCGATGATTTATCGCGACACTTAATGCGTTTCGTGTGCAGATTCGCTGGCAAATATATGTTTGGCTCATCTAAGAACGGGGGAATTCGCTCGTTAACGAAAGATTTGTTATAAATGAGAACGACTCGTCGTTCTAGCATTGCGGGTACTGATCGAATCAATTCAATAACCCGCAGAGCTCTGGGATATTAATAACGCGAGCGTTAGATCTATCTAATATGTAGCTTGCGATAGAGACGATGTAACAATGCGAGAATGTCGGTGGGGTGCGTTGCACAAAAGTCGATAAATTGTCGATGACAGAATTTAGGCTTTCATAAAATATACATATTGCGAAGCACGTAGTGTCGTGTCTTGTCATTTCATGCGACGCATACTGAAGGCAACATGTTCGACAAGAGCTTTATAAAATATATTTGTTATATTAACAGTTTTAAATGTGTAGTAATTTGACTATTCAGCAACATTTTACAGGTCGTCTTGCACCTCACCGTCGGCGACTACAGATATCATTGCCCGACATTTGAAGGAGGCCCAGGTCGTGGGCTTGTTGGCCATTACAGTCGAGCCTCTATTCATCAGCAACCATTCGTTATATGGGCAGTCATCTTTAACAAAACGATGATCAGTCGATTGGAACTAACACAGTCAGGGCCGTCATGTCACGTTCTTCATATTTGCTGATTACAGACGCTGTACATTAATCTAACATTGCTTATTAATGAACAGATCGACCGCATTGTAATTACTAGCTGAATGTCGAAATCTCCTCATCCACAAATGCCTGCGATATAGTTTCGGCTTAAGATTGCAAGATTGTTAGGCGATTAGTTACATAGTTACTGGTAGTGCATCCATTGTAACTAAACGTTAAACAAACCCGCGTTTACCTTAACGCAATTTCCAACCCTATTGTCGTGATCCCAATACAGGTATTCATATCCTAATGGCCATCTAGTGCCGTCATTACAAACATTTCTTCCATCACTGAGAGGTTTCCTTTGCAAATAAGCGAGGCAATCACTGTAGAAAAAAAACTTGATAAAAATCAAACAAATGATTCCTTTGGGACCGGGCTACCATCTTCCTGCCGTCTCATGCAGTGTAGAATATAAAAATCGTGAGACCTCGTGGAGCAAAGTGACACATATCATATTCTTTATATTTCAGCATCGAT
>WURV02165658.1:0-14980 GCA_011762755.2 Epimenia babai
TACAACGACTGTATATCTTACATGACACCTCGTGTATAACGTACATTACACCTCATGTATAATGTTCACTACAACGAGTGTATATCTTACATGACACCTCGTGTATAACGTACATTACACCTTATGTATAATGTTCACTACAACAAGTGTATATCTTACATGACAACTCGTGTATAACGTACATTACAAGTGTATAGCGTACATCACGACAAATTAACAGCTGAAATAGTACAAAGAGGTTGTTAAAGTCACCTATGCACTGAACTAGCTTCTAACATAGAGATGTAAGTGGTTTAGGCGACCAATGAAAATCGCATACTTATAAGAATAACGGCTGAAAGACACATTATTGTGATTTCGGCTTTTTCTGAAAAACCGAAACCGTTTCTACAAATACTGGCATTTAATTATTTATGGCTATTCTTATTTGTGTATTTAAAACAGTTGTGTAAATCAGAATGAAACATATATTAGTAATTGTAATGTGGTTTAAGTGGGACCTTGTGTTCTCTTGTGTGATATAATACACATAAATGCTTAGTAACTGAACCAGACATAGAATTTGTTCGAAAAAAATGAAGTTATGGAACAAAGAATGTCGATCGAGCGTAATAATAATAAAATAATAATAATAATAACGATAACGATAACGGCAACGGCAACGACAACGACAATGATAACGATAACGGCAACGGCAACGGCAACGGAAACGGCAACGGCAACGGCAACAGCAACGCCAATCCCAATCCCAATGCCAATCCCAATGACAATGACAATGATAATGATAATAATAATAATAATAATAATCCATTTGTTTTGGAGGCGTTCTAATAACTAGTATGTCTCTAAAGCACGTGTATACATTTCGTATGATAACTAATTATATTGCATAACACAATAGAATGTACATATAAGTTAAATCATAGCCTAACACAACTGTTGAAAGGAATGTAAATTCTATTTGATTTCTAGTGCCCTTCCAATACATGGCAATCAAAGACACTAAACAAATTTATGGTTACTATGACTAAATAGAAATGCAAGGAGTATAAGGAATACAAAGTTCAAAGTCATGCGGAGTGTCTGGTGCTGAGTTTAGCTGACACGTCGCGAACACACAAATCTGGCATGATGTTGATATTTGAGTACATCCTGTAACCGTCATACTGAAGGAATATCTTAGCGCACATGATGTCAAAAATCCGATGTAGTACAGTTTTGGTGAGAATTGTGTAGACATTATGGCATACCTATTAAAAGTAATACGCATACACAAAATTGTAAAATATCAAAGGTCTCGTGTCGTAAACGAAAATGAGAATTAAGACAACCAATGGAAACGATGCAAAAACGTGTTGCTGGAAGTAAAAATCTTACTGCCTGTTTCTTCTTTAAAGGAAAGTATTTTTCAGCGAAGATACGAGTTGTGGCATAATCCAATCTTGCGCTTACGCATGTCTCCCATCGAGGCTTGGGTTTTGTTTGGCGATATTCCTGAAAAAAAGAACACGCAATAGGTGCAGCAGCGAAGTTGAGCTTAACATATACATTTAGTAAACTCAGTTAAGGTGAACGTAAGCACAACTCGGCACGATAAAAGGGGTTTTGAAACGGGCGAGAGGCCACATATGCAAGAGGTTCGGGTAATCTTATCTTCGCCTTTATTTTTTTACTTTTTTAACATCTGACGTATTCTGACCATGTTTGCGTAATCCCATCGATGTATAAATATGTCGGACTATTTTTGCACACGCCTGAAAGACCCAACAACTCAGCTAATTAGTACTCTATGATGAAAATTTCCGATTTCCGATCCTACTGTCATGAAAATGATGTTGAGCTAATTATTAACAAAAACAAAAGTACTATTATGCTTTAAAATTATGTCGCTAATACAAATTGAAGTGAAAACACCGCAGAACAAAAATGCATATTAAATATACCGGTTCGCCATAACAAAAGAATCTAAAACAACCGCTGAGTGTGAAATTTATTCCGTTCACATATAATACACCGTTGCAGGCTGGCCCATCAGAAGGTTGATATCTGCAAACATGCCTAAAAACTTTGAAAAATTTGAAATAAATTTAGCTCTAATAAATAACAACAATTTCAAATGCAACGATAGTTAGCAATCAGTTGATAACCAAGATAATGGTTAGGTGGGTCATACTTGACTCTTTACAAAGGTAGCCTATGTATGCTGGGGTTAAGACAACAAACAGCTTAGTTTCGTGTTACGGGGGGAATACACCGTAAGTCTCAGCACACAGTTTACCCCTCGTTTCACAGACAAATGGCGTTTAAACCGCTTGTTTTCCAAAACGTCAAACGCTATTCTGCCTAGACTCCCGATAGATACAGGATTGCCTGGACTCGATCCCAACTATCTCACCCAATACGCCAATTAAGCTGCCTACTAAGAAAAGGGTGAATGTAAGAGTAACAATATCTGATAAGGAAACTCATATAAGCGATTTTTGCACCAGCTGTAGATATATCATATCGGCGTGTTCATATTTCTACATTCCATGACACAAAATAACAAATTTTTAGACAATTAATTAAATACATCTAGTTGTAGAAAATGCATATAAGGGACTATGTCCATGCGTCCATACCATTTTAACTCACTTAAAAACCTCCAATGCAGTAACATGCCTTCTGAGAAATTGGATATTTCTTTAAATGTTTTGCCTAAGACAGCCGCAGTTCTTACCAAATCGTAGGCGTCCTTTATTTGGCGTAGTTCTTTTGGCAAGAACGATATTAGCGTGCGAACAGCATCCAGACCTAGAAGGTTCTTGAGAAGTCTGCGGAAGAAAACATCCATTTTTAGCAAAGAAATAACCTTTTTAATATAAAAAATTCAAAAGAGTGCTTTCCATATACGATATTGATTTTATTCTGCTGATGGCGACATGGAACAAACGATGGAAAAAGCTTATATTGGATCAACAATATAAAGATTCACACCGGTTTTAATATCCCGATTTACTCAGTCACACAGGTGTGGTGACGCTTGGCGTTATTTTTTACGCCTAATTCGGATGTAGACAATGTTTTTCTGTCTCCTACTTTATTTGAGGTTTTCAGTAAGCAGACGTCTGAATGATACCGTTAAATGCAGAAAAAGCACTAAAACTTTCTTGACAGAATAATGTTATGTTAACGTTTTGCTTGAGATGTACTTCGCAAGATCTATGTTTCAGAACTACATGCTTAGTTGTGTGGTACTGTGACCGTACTGTTGGATTGCTTGATGACCGGTTAGGGTGGTGACTGGATTGGTGAATGCCATGATCGGTGGATTATATGAGTATGGCAATGAGCTAGATAACCAGTTCTCTGGGTCACTGATGCTCCCTTTCTACGGTAGCCCATTGTTAAATTGACACAGATTATATTCAGACATAGGCGTGGGGAAAATCACAGAGTCGGGGCTAACAATAGATCTTTGTCCATCAATTTTACTGGCTCGACATGCCTACAGATAGCTTACATATGTTTTACTCTCCGCTACATATGCGCTATGGAGTGATTATTCATATGAAGACCAGTAAGAGAACATATGAAACATAGCTATGTCGGATTGAAGAAGCCCTTACATATCCAAACTTTAATGGCTTCCCATATCTCCGTGGAGATGCAGATGGCTGTTGGGAGCTCCTAATCCGTAAAAAAGCTCAGAGCGAGAATCGATCTAAGGACTGCTAAATTCAACTTCAATCATTAAATACCGTAACAACGCCAGCTGTTCCCTTGATTGGTGAATCTTAAGACAAGAAAAGGCTTCAGCGAAAGGCAAAATATTGGCAACAATTCGGGAATTTCAAACACACTTATATTTATTTACTTTTTCCTTGAAACGTTGCGAGAAAATGTTGAGGCGAAACATTAAAGTGCTACAGATCATATATTGACATGGAATCAAGCCCGTGTTTTCTGCAATTTAATTGCGACTATCGAATCACAACGGCCATTGCTCCGTGTCGATTCAACATGATTTATATTCACAGTGTATGGACCTCTGCAGCTTTCACTAATTTCTCCCCCGTCACTGCTGACAGCATCCGCGAAGTCGCGAGATCCGATAGACACCCCTATACCCGTCCTCGTTACCCTTACCAATCTCTCCTTTTGGGCGTTTTCCCGACTTTATGAAAACCGCTCTAATTGGTCCTCTCGTAGAGAAGCTTGATCTCGATCCTAACATCCTCAGCAGCTATCGACCCGTGTCTGACCTCCGCTTTTTCTCTAAAATCACCAAAAGACCTGCCTGCCTCCAGATAATGCAGCATCTAAATAACAACTCTATACTCTCATCGTTACAATCTGCATACAGGAAAAACCACAGCGTCGAAACCTGTCTTCTGTACATTAACGACAGCATTCGCCAATCTCTTGACTCTGGTAAAGCTGTAATCTTGGTCTTACTCGATCTGAGTCGCGCGTTTGACATGATCGATCATCAAACCCTACACTCTCGCCTTCAGATCTGCATCGGGCAGACTGCTCTCTCATGGATCTCATACTTAGACAACCGCTCTTTTATTGTTCAAACCCTAAATTACAAGTCTAAGCAGCATCCACTACCATATGGTATTCCCCGAGGGAGTGGACTCGGACCCCTGTTTTTCTCGACCTACAGGCCTACAACATCCCTCAGTGACATTATTAAAAAAAAACTGTATCAGTTATAAATTCTATGCTGACAACCCCTAACTCGGCTACCCATAAATCCTAATAACCCTGATAGTCATCTCACGCTTCCATCGTGCAGCCTCACCACCGAATTTCAATTTCTTTTGATGATGCTATTATAACTCCTACTTCTACTGCCCCTAACCTAGGTATCACATTCGACTCTCACTTCACCTTCAGAAACCACATCAGCAACATTGATAAATCTGGCTATCACAGTCTCAAATAAATCTCATCTATTTAAAAATATGTGAACTCAACCCTCTGTCTAACGCTCGTTCACGCTTTCGTATCTGTCCGTATTGACAACTGCTATTCCCTTCTGGCGAACCTTCCAGCCTTCAATATTCAACGACTTCCAAAGCTCCAAATCAGTGCAGCTCGTCTTCCAACTCACAATCGTCGCTCTTCGACTTAATTTTTCATATCCCAAAGTCATCACCGTAACTATGTGTACATTGTACAAGTTTATACAAATTTATAACCACTACTGGGCATTGCAGGACATAATTTCATTAGCCTATGTTTTTCAAGTCACAACATCGTAAAGTGTCATCAACATCATCTTGTCATTATTGACCAAGAAATAATTCGGCACTATAAATAAAACTCCATTATCATTAATATTGTTACAAGATATGCGAAACATTTTATTACATTAGATACGTAACCCCTTGTCTGAAATCCCGGCGATATACTTCCCCAGTCTTAACATCGCTTGGTAGTCACTAATGTAAACAACGTCGTCCTCTGTAATCCTAATTCCTGAAGTTTTCACGGCTTCAATAATCGTCCAAGTGATGTCAAACTGCAAGAAATGAGTTACGCGTCTGTTATTTCACTTTTTAACATATCTAACACCTTTAAACGAATAATCATGGATTGGGGAAGCATTTGAAAAATAGTTTGGACAACGACCTACAAAGTTAAATAAAAGTTATAGTTTTTGCGAGAATTATCACTCAAATTGCAAGCAAAATAAACTTTACTATTAATCCTCAGCACTGTGTTGTCACAGAATTGTGTTGTAATAGTACTGTCATATACTGTTGTCAATGTGGTAAGGGTTAAAGAAATTTTGCTGAAAACTCTAGCAGACTAGGGACCGGATATATAAAAAAGTAAAGGTAACACCATATTGACTACGGTTATCCTTAACACATGCCTTCGCATACAAGTATACTCTATAAGGTGCGTAATGGCGGTGACACACGCAGAGAATATATTACTCAAAACTTTATCAGGATCACCCATATATATATATATATATATATATATATATTTCTGATAATTTTCCATAACAAAGGTATGTTACTAACTCTTTTATTAGTATGTCTATCGATTCAGACCAAAATTAACAAATTTCAAAATAAAGCCGATATGTTGACTTTCCACAAAATTTCAGACAAAAAATTTCAGAATACAAAGAAACATTGTGGTTTTTCTTTCACAAAACATGGATTAGTAGCGTGTTTGACCTCCTGTACTGTCAATTACTGCTTGACATCGTCCGCGCATGCTTTAGACTAGGTGACGCAGGTTCTGTTGTGAAATATTGGTCCATGAGTCAGATAGCGCATCCCTTAGCTGTTCCAGCAATCCAGGTTGATCATTGCATGCAGAGATGGCAGCCTCCACCATGTGTAATGCATGGTCAATGGGATCGGCATCAGGTGAGTGAGCCGGCTAGTCTATTCTGTTGATTCCTTCATCCCGAAGGTACTCATTCATGATGAGGACACGATGAAGACGGACATTATCATCCATCAGAACAATGTCTGGCCCAATATCAACAGTCAATAGCCACACAAACACGTCAACGACTTCATGGCGGTATCTGACACGAGGTAGCCTGCCGTTTTCAGTGACATGGAGGTCTGTACGACATGTGGTGGTGATGCCACGCCAGAGACAGAGCTGCCGCCATATCGGTCATGTTCAACAACTGTAGCATCGGAATATAGCTCATTGGCCTACTTCACATCCGAACACGACAATCAGTGAAGTTTAGACAAAACCTGGACTAACTGTGAAGAGTAGAGTACTCCGCTGAGCTCGGGTCCAGGTGACATCTTCTTGACACTAGTCATATCAATGTCTGTGCTGTGGAGAGAGTGCGATGCATATAGCTGGTAAGTGAGCCTTCAATCCTGATTCATGGAGCCTATTACTGATGGTTCGGGTGGATGCACAAACACCTTATGCATCTCTCAGGTTTCTCTGCAAGGTAGCTATGGGGGTGCTGTGTCTTACAGCGAAGAGGGTGATGTATCTGACCTGTGCAAGGGTTGTAACTCTGTGCATTCTGTACCATGTCGTCTGTTGACTGTATCCGTAGCATGGTAGAGATTCCAACCACGCGAAATGACATTTTGTGACACACCCAACTCCTGATCCACATGTTGCTGGGACATGCCGGCCTCGATCATGCCTATTCCTCTATTCAGATCTTCTGATGTCAAATTGTGACAATTTTATCTTGGAGGCATTCAGGTACATAGAGGTACACCTAACAGCCACTAAAAAGTGAAAACACTATTTGTGATGTTAGAAATTGAGTGTGAACAGTCCAAGTCAAATTTACAAACTGAGCTAATTTGCAGTAAAATGTTGGTACTCGTGTATGGGCTTGGCTTACTATAGCTTTGAGTGGTCAACATGTGAAACATGTACTCTTCACTCGTCAACAAGACTTAAGCTCTCCGGCAAATCAATTACATCTGTTTTTATGAGGTTTTTAAATATTTTAGTGCATTATTTTATACATCATTCATTATGTATTAAGCATGTATATGTGTGATACTAAGAAGTTTTGAGTAGTATATATTGGAACAGAAATATGACAGCGAAAACAACAAGCCTGTGAAGGTACAAAGATTACGAATGTTGTAAATACGAGTGCCCTGAGATATAATTCGAAGGGAGAATGAATAGCAACAGGCGAAGTAAACCCTTCCGTAGATCTATGGATACCCAGGCCAATCTACTGCTGTTCTTACCCCGCCTGTAAATGTCTTATTGAGTTCTTTTAAAGTCATGAGTTTGTGGGTATCTTTTTCCAAAGGCTTTTCACCGAGATTGTACCATAGCTATAAAACAAACGTATATAAAATGATCTTACGATAACAACCACTGCGTGTCCCATAAGAGTACAGGTGTAGAAGGATTACAGGTGTTATATAATCATCGTTATTTGAAAATCGCTATTTGATTTTGGTGCGCGTGGGTGAGAAATTTGATGGCAATAGTGGCAGCCAACGTGGTTCTATGAAGAACTGGAGAGAAATGCACGGATGGGACCAATCAGAGTTTTTCCGTGCATTTTTCTCCAAGAGTGAGAAAATTATTCAAACAAAATTACAGTTACAGTGAAAATATACTGCTCAAAATTTGTTAAGTATCACAAAATATATTTGATTTTTTTACTTTATATAATATGATGTCAAACTGAGAAGATATAAACAAACAGTCACGTGGTACCAGACTGTTGGTAACACGTGACCACGCGACCACGTGAAAAAAATTTAAACCAACTGTCCAGTTCCTTCAAAATCAAAGCTGCTGTATGTTATTTCCCAAGATACACCAGAAATCTACAACAAGAGGCCAAAGAGGCCTCAAGACGCTCACCTGAAAAAAGGAAAAATATGAAACAAAGAGGCCATCTTGATATTAGAACGAGAAGATAAAAAGGAGACTGCCTGACATCAAACACAATAGGCCAAAGAGACCTGGCAATGCCCATTACGATACTTAAAGAAGACAACAGTGTCAAATATACTTGACAATACCTATTACGATACTGAAGAGAAAAAAGAGGCCAAAGAGACCTGACAATATCCATTACGACACTGAAACAAGAAAATACGGATTTGTTGGAAAAAACCTAGGCCGAAATGACATGTTATTGCCAAAATGGAGATACCCTATACAAATCTGAATGAGACCTACACAGACCATGTCTGCCAAATGGCAGACTTTCGCACTAAGCGGACATGGAAATAAAGATTTTTAAATAAAAACGTCGGTAGAAATTACCCCGCATTTGCTCCCTAACGAGATGCTGGACAAATCTGAAAGATACTGACCCAAGGACAATATCTGCCAAATGGCAGACTCCTGTGATAAGGGGTTATTGAAAAGATTTTTTAGAAATAAAAATAAATAATAAAAAGAATACGAACATCAGTGGAAGTTACCTTCCCCAGCTTCCATGACGATACCATGAACAAATTTAGAGAGCAACCAAAAAAAATCTGCCAAATAGCTGAGGTCTGCGATAAGCGGTTCTTGAGAAGATTTTTTTTAAGAAAAAATACAAAAATCGGTAAAAGTTACTCCCCCTAGATGCGATAACGATACCATGAACAAATCTAGAAAAGACCACCGTCCCTAGGACGATATCTGCGAAATGACAGACCTCTGCGATAAGTGGTTCTTAAGAAGATTGTTTAAGAAAATGTTAACATGGATGGACCGATGGACGATTGACAAACTCCGATCAGAAAAGCTCACCGAGCATAAGCTCAGGTGAGCTAAAAATGGAAAAATTCTAAAACAATAGAAATGCCATTATCCTACATCCGTGTATCCAGTAAAAACTATTAAGCATTGATCCGGTATTACAATATTCGTTCAGAATATGTGGCTTTTCTCAAAACAAAAAACTTGAGGTAAACGACCCTAAATGCTGGGTAGAGCAGTCTTTTTTCGGACCGCAAAGTGAACACTCTGCATTTGGCGTTTTTTAACCGAGCTGCAGTAAGAGCACCTGCATTCAAGCGGTTCGTGACCTCTCCGGGTAAATTTGAAGAACTAGCCCTCTCCCCATTGTATAGCAATAAATCTGGACATACCTGGTTTAGAATGTGCGTCGCTCCATCCTCTATATTAGATATGTGAGACAGTTGTTTAATAAAAGAGCAGGCTCCACACGTGTATTAAATCATACACACTAATCATCTTTGCTGAGCATTTTCGATATATAACGTATTTTCCCGTAGTTCCCGTTTCCGTGTGTATTACATACTGTACACACGTAAGCATGGCATTGTTATGACAGAGGTTCCGGAATTGGGTCAGGTGGGGGGGGGGGCGGCGTGGAAAGGTCCATTGAAAGTATATATTAAGTAAAGTACAACATTTATAGACCGCAAGTATCAGCCAACAAAGGCTCTCAGATGCGGTTTGCAATGTAATGTTTTTTGGCAGCTATTCAGCGCATATTCAATGCTGTTCACCTTAGAGGCACCGATCTCGTAATCGACCATGTCGTTCACCGTGGCGTTGACCTCTGATGGCGTTTTCCCGGATATGGCGGTAGTTAAGTTAAGAAAGTACGTTCTTAACAACTTAATGCGTTTGGGATTCGTATACTCAGATTTTCCATAGTACACAGTCAAATCTTCCATTTTGATCTGTAAAATACACAGCTGTGTAAATAAGAATATGCACGCCGGTACATCCAACACATACCCGCGCGCACACACACGCACGCACACACACACACACATACACACACGGCAAATTTTCTACGAATATGTATTTCAATGTATAGTGTTTCAAAAAAGAGACGTTGATATTTAATTGTCAATTCTCATTTAGTTAATTATTTTTTATTTTTTCTTGACCGTATGTGTAATAATAATACAACTAGATGATAATTATATTCACAAAATTAGATATTTTTATCGCAATAGAAAAAAATGTTATGAGAAATAAATTAAAATACGAGTTCTTTCGTGTGATTGCTTGACAATTTTTGGATTATAAATATACTAATAAAACGAATCTCATCGTCTGAAAACAATAGCGAGATAATATAAATAACTCACCTTCAAAATTTTTCCTTTGGATTGTCTCAAATCTTTCGTAGCAGATAGTGAGATAAAAGACGATAATCCAGCCCTCATATAGCTAACGAGAGTTTTCTCAAACGGGATATCTTCCTTAGACATTCCCAGGAGCGGAAATGCCAAATCATTTTCTTGGAAGACCTCTCTGAGCGGGATCAAGCCAAGTTTGTCGATAGAGTCTGTCAATAAAGGTGAACAATGCGAGCTAAAACGCAACATCATTCTCAGATCATATATTCAGAGGAGTGTGCGAGTTTGTAAGATGTCAGATGGTGTTGGTCACGAGTGGCGTGAATGGACAAAGGTCATCTGCCTGCTCAAATTTGGTGGTTTTCACTGTTGTCTTTTCCCATTAGGTTAATCTTGAAGTCACGTTAACTACATCATGCATAGCCTAGCTATATAAAGGGCCACCTAATGGCCAACACATCGATAATCTAGTAATCGATTCTCACTAAGCTATAATTACTATAGTAAACCGGATGTTGCAAATGGGAGGCCAGCTTTCACATAGAAATGCGAATAGGAACTCGGTATCAACTAAATTTATTTCGTGCCAACGCGAAAAGTTTAAGTGGGAAATGATATATAGAGATACCGAGGTCCATGCACGATCTGTAGAACGCCTTGGCTTTTTCAAGAGCTTCGAGGTTATTGGGGTTTGCCGGTTCTTCAAGCACTTCTGCGAGAGAAGAGAGAAAAAGTAATTAATGTTACTGCTGGTCGATGACGGTCCCGGATGAAAAGAACAATGGTCACCAATGTCAGTTACGACGAGTATTTAACATCATAATCTATAAAACCAGCCCCGTTTTTGTTGAATGTTTGTATGATTAATTGTTAAAAGCATTTAAAACTCCTATAAAACTCTACACATTATCCCCTGTGACGTCGTGCTATACACTAGTCAAATCCTCTAAGTCCGGCGCCTTTGTTACTGCTGTGGAGCAAACCTGAAGCTCAAACAAAATGGGTTCGATCAAAGTGTACCTATCTACCAATCACGTCAATATCATACCATAAATTATAACTGGAAAGTAGTAGATAGTAGGTAATCAACACTTTAAGATATTTCTCTTCTATATGTACAGTATACATATAAAGAAATGTCGTGGAATAGGAAGAAATACTGAACAAGGTTTTTTTTTAATGCAGACATCGATGGAAATATATGACAGAAGTACTCGTCCACTGGTCCTAAAGCCATTGTCTAGTGAAACGTAGACAGATTACTTTTAGTTATAATGATGGAGAAAACATCTTCAAGAAGAAAACCGTGTCTGGGAAGACAATTCAACTTCGTCCACGACACCAGCTCCAAGTGCCAAGAGAGTGTTTTATTATGTGGCACATTCCGTTCAATCTGTAATGTTACACCCTTACTTACAATTAAATGAAAAGATAATGGAGATGAAATCGTCATAGAGACCATCAAAAGGTACTCGAGACACAACCATATCAGAGAGAAAGTGCCCTCACATAACCACAGTTCCCAAAACTGCGTGGGTTTTAAAGAGTTTTTTTGCCAAAAGAGCTCCACAAGTTGCATTCTAGCTGACCAGGGTATTACACTAGCAATTCCCGGTTCCATGTCCAGTGATCTAACTACTAGGTACGATATTTATCAGAATGCAGTCTTATTCAACTGACACTTGCTGCGTCTATCTCGTAGATTGGTCAGCGTCAAGTTCTTTACTTTCAAAAAAAACATTAATTTGTATCACGGTCTATCACGCCCATACCTAAGATATTATGGAAAATGCAGTGGAAAAAATATCTAAATAATAAGTTCCGTAAAAAAGATCCCGTACTGCATTTACAATGTTTCTCCTTTCGGTTATCGTTTGGTTCTCATAAATAAATCCATATCGCTCGTTTTATTAGACTCACTTAATATAAACTCATTAAATTTGGTCATCATACGATCTATGTATGTATGTATCGAGAGGCCAATTCACATGGAGGGAGGGATCGTTGCTTGGGCCGGATTTGGCCCTTTACAAAACTGACCTACGGTATGTTCTTTTCTTGGACGTAATTTACAAAGTGAGCATTTAGCTGTTAGTTGTGGTGGTTGCGAATTTCTCAAAGTCTCCCTGCTTTGTTGAGGAAGTGATTGGCATATTTTGGATGTCGTTATAGTTGCTAACAGGAGCGGGAAGGGTGGAGTGTCTTGCTCGTTGATATACTGGACATGAACCCATGTAATGGATTGGGGCTTCATCCTCCAACATGCACTTTGGGCAAATATGTATAATTGATATTTTAAATTTATTCAAATGCTGGTTCAGATTGCAATTACCTGTTAAGATACCTGTTACCCATTTGATATCACTGCGCTTTAGTTTTATATGGTTTAGTTTCATCATGTGATCTAAATCTCAATTGTTGTCTTCGGCGGTCATATCAACCCATTAGCTCAGCGACCGTTTTAACGTCTCTTGGTTTACGGCATGATGAAAAAAGCAACGACGTAATTCTTTGGACTGCGTGGCTAATTTTGTTAAAACAAGCACAGCTGCATGGCGTCTGTAACGAGGTTTCCACTTCTTTCACAAAATTTGTTGGTACGAGGGCCTGCAATCACTTTAGATTTGGTAGAAAAATTATGCACTAAACGGACAGGGGAGCATAATCTAATTGGATTTACCAATAAATCTTAAACGATTTATTAGTAATTAATAATGAGGTAACGATAATGATATGACAGCAGAGAAAACATAAGAATGTCATGGACCGAACCAACGACCTCGAAATAAATTATTGTTGATCCCAGGAAATAACTTAGAGTAGAACATAAAAATGGGAGAATTATTGTTAAATATTATAAATGAATCCGAGTGTGTTTTAAAGATTTTAAAGACAATACAAAAACACGGCGGAAATGAATCGCTGTAGCTAGATCGGTCGATTGCCAGTTAACTTAATTTAAAGACGTATGGAAACCAACAAGGAAGACTGTTATCGCTGATCTGCTAATGTAAAAAAATAATTCGGTACTACTAACCCCTGGTCTGATTTAGTACTTCGTTCAATCTTTGGAAATTGTATTCTACCGAGAGTGTGGGCTGGATGATGGTATTTTTTACCCAACCGCCACAGGCAAACTCGTAAAAGTCGTCGCATGGCTTGACATTGCGGTTCAGCATCTCTTCAATGTTTTTGGCTGATGGACATGACAATGAAATATACGTCGGATATTCATCAGTAATTCAGACTGGAGGCATCATTACTGGTGACTGCGATATGGACTGGTGAAAGGATGCTGCCCAATGACTTACCTAGCAAATATCTACATGAGCAAGCTTTCTCCTGTGCATTCAGGTATTTCACACCGTTTTGAGAACCACTGATATTCAAGGCCCGCATAAAACCAGCGATATGCAAGCATGAGGTACTACATTATATTGATTGGCTCATTTTTCAGTGTTTTTTAGATTAACGATGCTCATTGGGGAGCGAATGTAAGGCGCCCCCCCCCCCCCTAACAATATATTTTCTTGAACATCGGCATAAGCATGGGCATTTCACAAGCTACAGAAGATTTTCATGGGGATAAATATAAAAATTTTGAATGATATATATTTCATATATTGTTGTCTCCCTTCATCGACAATGGATATAATAATAGAGGACATTTAATTATACCTATCTCGCCGATTACATAATATAACAAAGGCGAAAAGGCGTCGTGCTCTCTGCCTGTGTGAGTGCGGGCATGTTATAGCACTCTTCCCTGGTATTTTCAACGTATCAACTCTATTTTCTTGCCCTTATAATTATATTCTATTTGAAACTATAGACGTTTTCTGTTTTAGTCTAGAATAGTGGTCTACAGTCTACGGGCGTGTTCGTAATACCTGTAGACCTTATCTATAAACACTTCAATTTCACATAATAAAAAATGCATGACTGCTACGTTTTGCTATAGATTTGACGTGATCGTTTCATCAATTTTATATTACAGAACGATTGTTGAAGGTCCGTGCTGTTTTAATAGTCTTTTTTATCTCCGGTCCTATTAAGCAAGTAAGCCAGGATTGTGTGTACAGATGTGACGGCTTCCCATATTTAAGTACAGCATACCCGTCATTTTACACTGAGGTGTGTCACACACGCCGCCGTTAGATTTCACATTGAGAGCGTTCTCTTTGGTAAAACTCGGTTTGAGGCCAGGTGTTGTTATTTCCATCTTTATTTCGCCTTCAAACGAGTCATCGTTACACAGCTATAATAGAATTGAGAGAATTCGTCCCCCGTTTACCTACCATATTTTCTCTGTACACGTCGCTAAAGTAAATACGTCGGGTGCACTTTTTGAAAACACAAAACATTAGAGACACTCCTACAGCGTACAATACCGGATTCCGGTTTTCCAGAAATAGCCAATGTCCTTACACTAGCATATTCAAATATGCTAG
>WURV02165669.1:0-13783 GCA_011762755.2 Epimenia babai
AACATTGTGTTAAAACATCATATAAACAGGATGATTCTATTAAAAGGTGTGATATTAAAGGGGATTATTTTAAGGACGGTCTATAAGTTCTAGATAGCCCAGTCGACCTTCACGCATGCGCCGCCGCTTTCCTGGTCGTAACGGTTCGCTGCGCGCCGTATCCCCCCACCCCGTGAGGTTCCCACCAGTTGTGTGTATAATGTATACAAACAATAATAATAGTTCTTAACAACTTTCTAGACCCGTTCTTCTTTCTCGGTCAAAATCGCACGTTGCAATACCATGATCTTGCCATATCGCAGCGTGTCGGTTAAAATTTACTGTAATTATCGTAAGTTATGGTTTAATTCCCAGATGGTGACTCTTTCGCTCATTTGTGTCGTATATATTATTACCATCATTGTTAATAGTATTACCAGCAAACAAACTAATTAACTAACTAAAAAAACACACGAAACAAACAGAAAACCAGATTTTTTGGTCCAAAATCTCGCGTGATTCACTTTTCTAGTGACCTTGACGGCGTCGTTGTTTTAAGAACAAAAAAGTTTTTTTTAATTATTTAACTATTTGTTCTTAATGGTTGATCGATGTTTGCTAAATACGACGCGGAGACAGTTTTTGGAAGGTTTGTGCCGAATACTGACGAATGATGCACAGGACCGGATCAAATGGATGTTTCTAAAATAAGGGCAATGTCAATGGCGGAATGCGAATGAATGAAATACTTAAATATACATAGTATATACTTCAAATACAAAATCAGACTTTACCGCCTAATAATCGCTCACATCGACTTGTCTAAAACATAAAACGGATTATCTTAAAAATACACGGAACCCAAATCAAATTCAAATCTTTAAATTTAATAAATTGGATAATAAAACTGGTAACTGTATAATAAGTACTATAAAAACTATTAAAAATAGCATTCTATGACATTATATAACAGAATAACGGAATCTTTGTATGTGTCTATATAAAATTATAAAATTAGACATTTTCCTGAATATAATAAAAGGAGGCAGTGGACTACAGGCACGAAGTATCATCCAAAACATTCCATAGTAGATCGTGTTTTCGTCCTAACCGGAAACTGAAAAATCCTTTGGTGAGTTACCGTAAATCCGGGAACCGGCAACTTTTATACCGGTAACCATGATAAATGGGGAGCCAGCAGTTGTTATCGTCAAGAACCGAATAAATGGAGGGAGTGTTGAATAAATACGATCGGGTACATTAAATAATAATACTTTGATACCGTCTTTATGACAGAGAGCAGACAGCCCGATCAGGTAGCCAGTCCACAAAGGTTAATAGCAACTCTTAAACCTTGAACGGATCACTCGCCCGCAGCATTGCAGATACCTGATATCGTATATCCTTTTGTTACAGCATGCTTTCACATTTCCCGCCGGACGTGGTAGTATACGCCCATCACAGCAAAACTTTCGTTTCGTGTTGTACTTTCGGTTTCGACAACAAGCTCTATTCCGCGTGCCATCTACAACTCCTTCGCAGCAAATTCGCCTGTTTGGATTATATGCCACACGCCTGCAGCATTTCACTTTGTTACCGGACTTTGAATTGACCCGACCAAGACAACATAATTGTGTACGCGGGTTATAACTCACCTGCCCACAACATTTTGTTTTGCCTCCAATCCGGATGTATACTTTCCCATTACAGCATATTTCCCTACGCGGATTGTAACTAACCTGCCCACAGCATTTACTTCTGCCCCCAGCTCGCGTGTTAACCCTTCCATCGCAGCAAAATTGTGAATACCGAATTTGATCACAACAGATATTTCTCCCATTAACTCGCGCGACTACTTGCCCATTACAGCATGTATCTCTACGCGGGTTATAGCTAACTTGCCCACAGCACCGTGTTCTGCCCCCAGCTCGAGTATTGACCATGTCTTTGCAGCACAGCTGTGTACGCGGGTTATAGCTGACTTGCCCACAACATCTTGTTCTGCCCCCAGCTCGAGTATTAACTATGTCTCCGCAGCACAACTGTGTACGGGGGTTATAGCTGACTTGCCCACAGCATCTTGTTCTGCCCCCAGCTCGAGTATTGACCCTGTCTCCGCAGCACAATTGTGTACGGGGGTTATAGCTGACCTGCCCACAGCATCGTGTTCTGCCCCCAGCTCGAGTATTGACTATGTCTCCGCAGCACAGCTGTGTACGCGGGTTATAGCTGACTTGCCCACAACATCTTGTCCTGCCCCCCGCTCGTGTGTTTACTTTTCCATTGCAGCATATCTCTCTATTCGGATTGTAACTAACTTGCCCACAACATCTTGTTCTGCCCCCCGCTCGCGTGGTCACTGCCCCATCGCAGCACAACTGCGTATCACTAATTTGTTCACAGCAGCGAGTTTTGCTCCCAAATCGTGTTTCTATTTGCCCATTACAGCATATATCCCCTATTGGGTTGTAACTATCTTTTCCACAGCATTTATTTCTGCCCCCAGCACGCGTGTTTACTTTTCCATCGCAGCATAACTGTGTGCGCGGTTTATAACTAACCTGCCCGCAGCATGTATTTTTGCCGCCAGCGCGACTGTTCAACGTTCCGTTACAGCATATCTCTCTGAGCGGGTTATACCAATATTGACCGCAGCATATAAGTCCACCCCTGCCCGGTGTGTTACTTTCAGCTTCACAGCATGGTTCCGTCCGGGGATTATAACTAATTTCCCCGCAGCAGCTAGTTTTGCCCCAAGCACGCGGGTTTACTTTCCCCTTACAACAGATCTCTTTGCGTGGGTTAAAACTAACTTTACTGCAGCAGCCCGTTTTGCCACCAACTTTCGAATTAACGATCTCATCGCAACAGATTTGCCTCACTCTACTGTAACTCGTGTCCCCGCAGCATCTGTTCCTCCCACGAGTTTTGCTGTTCACCCTACCTCGGCAGCAAATATTTGATAGCGGATTGTAACTAAGTTGCGAGCAACACCGGAACTTAAGACCAGCACGCGAGTTCACCTTCCCTCGACAGCAGATTTCCCGTCTTGGATTGTAGCTCCTGCGCCCGCAGCATTGAGTTTTACCAACAGCCCTCGGGTTGACTTTGTTCCGACAACATATATGAAGTTTTGGATTGTAGCTGATCCTTCGACAACATCGCGTTTTTTCTCCAGCCCGCGAGTTAACTCTTCTTGAGCAACAGATGTCTCTCACCGGGTTAAACGCCATTTGCCCACAACATTCCGTTCGCCCGTCAGCTCTCGAAACAATCGCACCATCGCAGCAAATGTGGGTGGCTTCGTTGAAAGTTGCTCCTCCGCAAACACCTGAAAAGAAGTCTGCATTTTAACGACAGACACAACGTCGATTTGATTCGATTCAAGGATTCACATTCTTGTCTCACATTCTCCGCAAGCCTCATGCAGTTTCTGTTGTCTACAAATCTGGACAGAAACGTCCCTGATTACAATCGAAAAATCATTTTCTTGAAGTTTGATGGAATTGTGAACACTCTATACGAGACAGGATTCGAGCATTCAATAAGACTAAAGGACCTATACTATTAACAATTTTTACACGCACTATTCATATAATGTTACATAAATCAATGGTGAAAATAACGAAAAAATATCGTCAAAGAAAAATACGTTGACTGCTGGTAAATGGAGGCTGAATAAAAGTAAAAATTAAAAAAACAAAAAATAAAATCTGTACGGACAAGATAAACGAAGATGAAGACGGCGTGGGGACGACACTTCGCTCATTTATTGGTTTCACACGCTTTTACTTCCTGCTGCGTTAAAATTCAGACTTCGACTCAATCCAACTCAAACTCAACGAATTATCGGACGATGGGAGGGAACTCTTGAATAAGTTGAAATTGTCTCACAGCCATCGAGTATTTAGTAGACGATATATTTATTTAGCGAGTAAACTCTGGTTGGTGTAATTATACCTTGTTTTTAGTTTCGTTACAACTTAAGAATATTATTAATATTGGTCGTAATGAACTCACCAGTGAAAGTGGTAGTTTCAACAATGGATGATGTAGTGATCGAGGTTGTACTGGTTGTTGGCGTAGTTGTAGTGGGTGTAGTTGTAGTGGTCGTGGGAGTAGTCGTGGTGGTTGTGGGTGTAGTTGTAGTGGTTGTTGGTGTAGTGGTGGTGGTTGTTGGTGTAGTTGTAGTGGTTGTGGGCGTTGTCGTAGTGGTTGTGATTGTACTCGAAGTGGTTGTGGGTGTAGTCATGGTTGTTGTGGGTGTAGTTGTGGGTGTAGTTGTAGTGGTTGTGGGTGTAGTCGTGGTGGTTGTGGGTGTAGTTGTGGGTGTAGTTGTAGTGGTTGTGGGTGTAGTCGTGGTGGTTGTGGGTGTAGTTGTGGTGGTTGTGGGTGTAGTTGTAGTTGTTGTTGGTGTAGTTGTGGTTGTTGTGGGTGTAGTCGTGGTTGTTGTGGGTGTAGTTGTGGTAGTTGTGGGTGTAGTTGTAGTTGTTGTGGGTGTAGTCGTGGTGGTTGTTGGTGTAGTTGTGGTGGTTGTGATTGTAGTTGTGGTGGTTGTGGGTGTAGTTGTGGTGGTTGTGGGTGTAGTTGTGGTGTTTGTGGGTGTAGTTGTGGTGGTTGTGGGTGTAGTAGTTGTCACCATCGGTGTTGTGGTCGTTACTTTAACTGAAACAAAACGATAAAGCGACAGTGATCATCATTATCACGTGGGGCTTTTCTTCGATTCTTTTCTTCAGATTATTGCAAATAAATGACTTTGTGTTTTTAAAGTCAAAGTCACGTAACCTTTGACTAATTTCACTGGGGAAAGTGCAAAATAATATAAAGATATCACAGCTGCGATGTAAGAAATAATGTAAAGTCTTCTGTAAGGGAAATATCTGAGCCAACGATCGTGAACGATCGTGAAGAACTTGATTTGACAATTTCCTTTATCCGTGATCATCTGTATAATTATGTCTTTTTTCTCGACTCATATATGGTTTACTAGTTAAACCTACTAGTTATAAGGGCGCCTCCAAAACAAATGTATTATTGTTATATTATTATTATTATTAAGAAACCATGTGAAAAACGTAAATGTCAGTAACTTATGTACACGATATTTGAGAGTTTCTCACCACATTCAGTCGCTCCGAGTTGGTATGTTGTTGTCCCTGGGGGGCAGGGCAGACATCCCGACTGTCCCGTCACGGGTTGAAAACCACCTTTTGGACATTGCGTACACGCGGCCTGGCCTACAGTGTCCTGAAACGTCCCGGTGGGACAGGCCAGGCACTCCGTGGCCCGCGTGTTTGGCTGATAAAATCCGGCTGAACAGTTCACGCAGAATGTCTGACGAGATAGGAATTGGAACGTTCCCGCTGGACAATCGTCGCAAGTCGCTTGACCGACGTCAGGTTGGTATTGACCACTTCCGCAAGCAACACAACTCGCCTGGCCTTCCTCTGGTTGCGCGGTGCCCGCTAGGCATGGGATACAGCCGTTTTGGCCAATAAGCGGCTGAACTTGTCCGACTGGGCATTTAACACAAGCTTTCATACCGGGACTGCCGGTAATGGTTCCGACCGCACATTTCTGACACTCGCCAGGCCCCGGGTCGGGTTTGAACCAACCGACGGGACATATTCCACACGGCTCAAAGCCATCGTCAGAAAAGTAGCCAGCTGGACAAATACCTGTAGCAGACGTTTGCGAAATTAACGTTACATTATGTGATTGACATGCAATTCGTTAATTAACGCGCAAGTGTAAATGTAATGGTAGGTGTATAGGTTACTCCGCTGACATTGGTGGAGTAATTATACCGCAGCAAGCCTGGGTAGAGCGGGTAGTTATTCGTATCTGGGCGACACCGGGTGTAGTGCGTGCTGCCTGTCTTACAAACTTACCTCGAGTTGTTGAGCCCGCGGTTGTTGTGGGTGTGGTGGTCGTTGGTATGACATCTGTATGGAACGTAATAGGCAAGTTACAGCGGGCATAAATGGAGCCATTACAGATAAAGGCAGGTAAGCTTATATCATAGAACCTACCGGAGATATTAATGCGTATACGCTACAAGATATTTTCCGCTCCCGACAGGACAGAGCTCACTTGTGTCGCCTATACGCATGTTACATTGCGCGTTTTGGTTGGTTTGGCAATGATAACTAGGGGCGACGGCGACCAGGGAAGACAAAACTGCCTAACAATGCGGGAACCAATACCAAAAGACCCATTTGTGACGCAGTTACAGTCAATGTAAATTAAATTAAGGTATTATTGCGGCATCGGGTGTCAAATATGACATTCAGCAATATTCTCTGATCGACCGTAGCTGAGTTACAAACGGGTCTTTTGTCGTTGGTCCCAGCATTGTTGGGCGGGTTTGTTATATATAAGCAATGGTGCAGTGGTTACAGCGCTATTTTTCGTGGGAGAGGCTGCAATTATAGGATTAGCACAAACCGAGGATGTTTCCCACCCTTCCAAAATGGTAAATGAACAAGGTCTTGGTGCTTGAATATTCAGAAAGATTTGTCGTGAAATGGGTAAATTTTAAAATATCTCAGGTATATATGGTTAACACGACAAGCGATTAGCCTCACTTATAAGGGGTGGGGGAAACATCACGAAAAACCCACGGACTCTGGGCAGGCGATTGACCTCTCTATTCACTCCACCTGTTGCAGACGTCTTCAGACGGATGACATATGGCGCACACACCGCTCAGTCTCTGAGAGTTAATGGTCTGTGTCATGGGATGATGACATAACGGGGAGATAAGCGACAAAGAGACTATCCATAGCGCATCTCAAGTACAGCCCCATCAGAGACATAAAGCCCTAACAGAACAACACTGCGAGGCTACCCAGACACCCATGGACACAGGGGTTTAAGGCGCTTTATGGCCGAAAGAGGTCGTATGTCGTATGCTGAAATACCAAGAAACACCGCGCGAACAGTCTCGCGAGCGATTAACAGAGGGAACAGGGACGATAACTGTCTATGGCGTTTGACGTTAACAGTTTAAAAGTGTCATGGGCAACGATGAAACTACACAAACGTGCGATCTCGCTTCCATGTTTGAAGCGTAACCATAGCAACTGTAACGTCTGTTTACGATTCGTATCTCACCCGAGACGTAGCTGACGTTGAATCCGGTCATGCCGTATATATGGTCGCTGGTCAGCACCAGCAGCATCGTGTTACCTGATGAGTTGTATGGTCCGGAAGGAACCGAAATATTGCCGCATAAGGTTTTAATTAGCGGTGAATTCGTGCTGCTTCCGTCGTATATCTGATAAATCAAATAAGGTATCGCATTAGAATTATTCAAAACGATTTCAAATTATAACGGAGCTCAACGTTTTATTTATAAGGAAATGTTTGTTCGATGTGCAATTTTAATAATAATCTTCATCGAAACTCAGATACACATTGAAACGTTCAGAGTCTACCTACCACGTTTCATGTCATACGGTTGATTCAGTCACACACCCCCCCCCCCAGTACGTGGCATAAATATCGGGAATAGAAGTCAACTGATTTAAGGTATGTACGTACACTGGTATCAGGTCGTGAGAATACATGACAAGTCTATAGTGTGGTAGAATCATTGGACGAGGTTATACTAAATCAGCCCGTGAGACACCTCAATGTAGGTGGGTATAATTATTGTGATCATATGATGATATAATCGTTTGAGTAGAACGCTTTGGGCTGTGTGAACATTTCCCTGGCTTACGTTAGTTTTGTGATTGTAAGTCGAACCTTCACCGTATCGTCGTTACACCCGGGTAAACCCACAGAAAATGCTTCGAATGTCAAACGGATGCGGGAACCGGGAGAAACTTCGATTCGGTAGCGACAAGTTTTACTGTTGTAGTATTTTATAGGGTAGTTGGGGCTCGTGAACCACGCGGAATCGCTGCGGTAGACGTGCTCAGCGACACATACTGAAACATATACTGAAGGGTTACTAGATGTTACTACGGCTACACATACTGAAACAGACACTGAGGGGTTACCAGATGTTACTACGGCTACACATACTGAAACAGACACTGAGGGGTTACTAGGTGTTACTACGGCTATACATACTGAAACAGACACTGAGGGGTTACTAGATGTTACTACGGCTACACATGCTGAAACAGACACTGAGGGGTTACCAGATGTTACCAGGTAATGTTGCCTTTTTCTTTGGTGATAATTATTTAGAGTAGCCAGAGAGGGAGGGATTGGGAAAGTAATTTTGTTTCTCCCTTTTGGTCAAGGTTACATTAGGGTGGCTAAAAACGAGCAAAGGCAAAATAATGTGAAATGTCTTTTGAGACGAAATTTCAGGTCTATCTTTTGGCGAATATCACTTTCGGGTAGCCTTAAAACAAGCGATGAAGAGAGAATATTCATTCTCATTTACTGGAAGTCTTTTGGGGGTAACCATAAAACGAAAGTTGAAGAGTAATGGTCAGTCGGGGGAAAGGAAAACTCTGGAAAAAAGGAGAAGAATGAAGTCGTGATGTTCGCTCTTGACGAGTAATTAAGGAGCGTGGAGACACAGAGCGAAGATAAGCGCGGGAAAATAGAAAATAAAATACAAGTACTAAGAAGATGGATGGTACGGATTAAAAGAGAAAAAGTTGAATTGGAAGCCCGATGGATATGGGATTGAAGAAAATAGAGCGACGAGGATGGCGGAGGTTCCTCATTATAATCAAGGTCGCTATAATTATACAGACCGTCCTCATCGACAGTCGTGTAGGTCATCCGAAATCCCACGTCCGCAGGAGCGTTCAAATCGACGAAGTTTACCAGGCGCACGATGATCCCGGCGTGGATGCGTAAACCGACGTCTTTGAAGAAACCGCAGAAAAAAGCTTGGAAAACATTACTTAGAGTGTATATCTGCAAAACACAAAAATACGGATTTGTAGGTCATGCGATATCTACATGACGTCAAGTGGTCTACAGAGAGCACGCGATATCTACATGACGTCAAGTGGTCTACAGAGAGCACGCGATATCTACATGACGTCTAGTCGTCCATTATGTCATATGTTTCAGCTCAGTAGGCAGAGAGTGGACACATAAACCTTTGCTGTCAAAGCGGGGGAAAAGATATTCGCTGAGTAAAAGAACATAAAAGAATTCGGGCGAACAAAAAACTTGTGTCAGTCTATTGGGACGTAGGTCTGTTGGAGGTTGGTGGATTCATGGCTCCTCTAACAAGAGAAATGGGTCTCCGTGTTGGCCATGTCGTACCCTAGTGAAGGTACCTCCGCATAGATTTATACATGTCGTTTCTTGGATTTAAACTATAGGTATATAATGGTACCGTTACTTCATGTCTTAAGGTCTAAAACGTTAGACGTGATGTGAACGAGGGTAAGTAACTTGAATTGGTTAAGAAAAATTCATTTTGGCACATGCGCGCTGACCGTAACCAATCACAGCCCTTTCTTACCAGTAAAGTATTGGAGTTCCTGCAGGCTGGGCCAACGGAGCTAGGAACTTTAATAAGTGCTATGTCCAAAACGATGAATTTTCCCGCGGGAGGTGTAATCACGATGATTAACTCCGTGCCGATTCGGGTGTTTGCGGGATAATCGGGCGGAGTTATCTCCCCGGACGGCGCCGTATAATTCAAAACACGAGCTGAAAAATACGTGAATAATGACATTAATACTTAATATGTTTTTACGTCGTTAATATATTTAGTCTGTTTTACGTCGTTAATATATTTAGTATGTTTTACGTCGTTAATATATTGAGTATATTTAGTTTGTGTTTGCGTCATTGATATATTTAATAGGTTTTTACGTCATAAATAGATTTGCTATGTTATCGGGTCGTTGATATATTTGTTATGTCTGCGTTTTTGCTCTCATTGACCCTAATAATATCAACAACAGGACGAAAACATGAAGTAACTTGAAATTTTTGACTCCATCGTGCCCGCTTACCCTCTACTAAATAAACTAAAATAGCACAAATGAGCATATTATGATGTTTGAAATGTAAGATCGACTTGTCTAGAGAAGAGAAAGACACACGATTAGTCGATAACTACGTTTGATGGACGAATGAGGACGGGGACAACTTCTCAATTCTTAGGTCGCAATGAAAACTCCAGAAGAACCAGGTACCGAGAAAAATAATTGTTTTTTTATGAAGGTTCTTAGATTTTCGAATTTTTTCGACAAATGAATACTGTAGATGTGTGATATAAAAGATAATAAACAATATAATAGTCAGCTTTTATAATTTATGTATTTTTGAAATAAAACATTTAAGCCTCGCGGCCACACACTATCTGTGTCTATAAGAACACCACTAAACCACGATAATCGTAAGAAATTCTTGTACTTGACACGTATTGCGCGCGGAAACCCTTCCCGCCTTTGTTCCTGTCTGTCTGGAACCTCACTGATACCTCGCGCTGAGATGAACGAGTACGTTCTGGCCTGGTCGTCCCACACAATTTCGCGCCTGTTTTGTCAGAATCTGATACCTGTGTTCACATACAAAATTAAACCATCGAAGAGGATACGATCGACAGATTCCTGGAGAGAAATGCGCAGTAAATAACCTTACATGCGATCTATATTGCTGCAACGACTGAGGTGAGAAATTTCGACTGAAACTCATTACGATAGCATAAAATTAAAAGACTATATTTTTACAAAATCTGACCTCGATTAAAATTTGAGTCGTTCCGTTACGGTAAAAATTGTTACGATGGCGAAAATCAAACCGACCTTAATCAATATAAAGGATATCTCAGAAAATATCATCCAAGATGGCGCCCTCCTCAGTTCCTTCAAAAGTACAGACTTTTTCATGTATTTCTGTCGTATGGCGATGTGCTCGGTGATACCTTGGTCATTGTATATTGAATAGCTCCGTAGTTATTGTATGTTGAATATATGATGAGGTAATTTGGGGGGTCATTCGGCATTTGAATAGTTATACGTTAGCCGAAATGTTCTGGCACCTTAAGCAATAAAGATTATCCACTTTAGCCCATGTTCGACTCTACACGAACGCTTTCATGGTAGAGCAACACCAAACGTGTAGTTTATGAATAAATTACGCAAATTAGGCGAAGCCTCGAAATGCGTAACCTAGGGGGAGACTATTTGAGTGTAACTCACTCGTGTCAAGTGTGTTTGATAACTAAGCTAATAGGTACGCGTTAGTCGAATAAATTTCATTGCAATTTTTAACCGCCAAGCGATTGTAGTCGATAACTTCTAATACGTATCTGTGAATAATCACAGCACTCAAAATTGTGTGTTTAACCTCTCAGGTTTGAGGCAGTTTATCGGAATATTTTTGTCGAGACAAACAAAAAAGCATGTTGACAATTTGTGGTCGTATTTTGAGGTAGTAACTCCTTCCGGGTATTTGGGGCCGATTACTCGTCGAGGACCATGATTCTAGAATCCTGTGTCTATTCGTAGCTTGATGCCACGAGAGACGTGTGACACAGATGTCTCTATTCGTAGCTTGATGCCACGAGAGACGTGTGACACAGATGTGTCTATTCGTAGCTAGATACCACGAGAGACGTGTGACACAGATGTGTCTATTCGTAGCTTGATGCCACGAGAGACGTGTGACACAGATGTGTCTATTCGTAGCTTGATGCCACGAGAGACGTGTGACACAGATAGCGTCCGTCTGTAATACCGTATTATTTCCTTTCATTCATGAATATCTTAGCCAGCGGCGAGCTGTTGTTTTCACACCGACATATTGATACGATCAGCAAAACAGCCAAAAACTTCAGTTGTGGCGAGATTTATCGCGATACCGAGGGGGACGTAATATACCATGTTTGTGAGAAATATAACTGTTAGCGAGCGCTTGTGTGAAGTTTAAATGATGACTTGATGCACAGCGAATTAATTCGAGATACAGTTAAACCGTCTTAATATGGCTTATCGATCGAGTGAATTTGCTATACAGTCAAACACTCCCAATGTAAGCTTGTATAACGCAATAATAATCACCAATGAAAATTATTATCGCTGTTTTAAAGTAAAGTATTTTACACTTTGAGTATATTTTTTGTTTTGTGTATTTTATCTTCCTACAGGCACCGCTGCTGTCGATCATGAAGATGCCTTCGCTGTTTGAACCATATTTGCTGTGTTTACTGTCGATACTTGTCGTTACTTGTGTTTACTTGTCGTTACTTGCTATGGACATGGCTATCGTCTATCGTATAATACATGTCACCAAAAACGATTTGTTCACTCATTTCCACCTTGATCCGTTTTACAGCCAATAACATCTTACCTGAACGTAATCGGCGCTGCAGTTCGCCGAATCTTGGATATCGAAGTCAGACAGGAAGTACACACTGATCGTGTAGTTATCGAGTGGAGATCGGATCGTGTACGTGCACACTTTGTTGTCATAGTAACGATCGGGGTAGTTCGGACTTGATATGAAGCCCGATACTGATCGGTTGAAAACCATCGGACTTCCGGTGCATACTACAAAGAACGAAGCAAAGCTCCTTTATTAGGCATGTATCCAGTCGTTCTTTTCTTGTGATATTAAGCGTTGGATAATCTGGATAAAAACGAGAATAGTTTACACGTCGAGTCTTTCATTACATCGTATGCGCTTTCCTTTATAAAAGACATAGTCTAGCCTCTGGAGGAATCGTAGGCCCCCATCTTCCACCGTCACACTCTCGACCCAGTGCGGAACTTTATAAAGTCTTTTTTCTTAGCCTAAACAGCATTTTACGGTTTTCAGCAATCGAACGTGTTGTGTTAAGGGAGATAATAGATTTACGTTCTTGTTCTTCGAAATTTGATTTAATAGGTAAAGAAAAACTTACATAAATATCACGTCGTTACGTTTAAACGTACACGTAATTTTCGCAAAGCCAATATATCTTAAATGTTGAAATTAATAATCAACGCTTGACTGCATAAGGTTATTAAATTCGGGATACACAATACCAGCGACTTCCCACGTTCATGTAGTCTAGATTATAAAAAGTATAGAGTGTGTGATTTTTTGCAAATGAAGGTAACCAACGGCCGTGGCAGCAGCGTCTGCAAATAAGGAAATAAAGAAGGTTTTTGTTAAATGATAACTAAGGCGCTGGAACCTGAATAAAATACAAAGGCCCCCATGTGAAATTCAAAAACCAACGACTGAACACCACCCACTACCCACATCTGAGACAAGCTTTAACCAAATCCGAAATAATAAACAAATGGACCGCCAGTCATACTTGAACCTGCGATCGGTTTGAAGCGTAGGAACGCAATAGTTTGCATCTGAAATGTATGTTTTTAAAGCAAATTGCTCGATAGGTTTTCAAGTGAGTGAAATGCTAGCTTTTCAATTTAAGAAAGCGTTTGGCGTACCTAGAACGAGCGTTCTCGAAAATTTTGTTCGTGTAATGCTTTCTCAGTGAAGAGCGAAAGTAAGCGATTCGAGCGGTTCGTTGCGAGCGCCATCATGGCGACTGTAATTCAGTCGGGTGTCGTTTATTACAGTTTTTTTTTTGTCTTACGCGCAGACACAAGAACTAACACTTATTTACTGGACCACAGCTCCACACACAAATTCTAGAACTATATGTCATGTTTACTGGACCACAGCTCCACACACAGATTCTAGAACTCTACGTCATGTTTACTGGACCACAGCTCCACACACAGATTCTAGAACTATATGTCATGTTTACTGGACCACAGCTCCACACACAGACACTAGAACTATATGTCATGTTTACTGGACCACAGCTCCACACACAGACACTAGAACTATATGTCATGTTTACTGGACC
>WURV02165680.1:0-14975 GCA_011762755.2 Epimenia babai
TATACATTATATCACCATATCGTTAAGCTATTTTTTGCTGATATTATTTCCATAATGTATGTGATGGTAATTAGGATAGCCAATGTGGTTCTATAAATAGTTGGCGAGAAATGCACAGGAAAAAACAGGTTTTTTCCTGTGCATTTCTCCCCAACTATTTCCATAATGGAATTTTAAGCATGAGAAATAGGTACAAGACTCTATTCTCTGTAAGAAAACGCGTAACAGATGTGATGTCTTTTGACGACGTAATACGTGGTTGTGATTTTTTAGGTGGCATGATAAATTTTTTTATGTCTCTTTTCTATGTTTTCATCCGCCATAAACGTATACGCATTCAATTCTTAGTCTTTATATCAAATCATTATTCATTGGTTTACGTTGTTGAAATCAGTTGACGCATTTAATGTTTATAGCGTATCCCAGATTTATGCTTTTTATTTCATCAACGAATAGGCCTAAAGATTAGCGACTTTACAAGCTTTTTATTTCTTTGGGGTAGTTTAAATTGGCAGCAAAAAGTATTCGTTACTCGAATATAAAAAAGACGTATGAATTCTGTTTGAGGATCATTTAAGTCAATGAAATATCGATGCTCGAAATTGTCGCAAGATCGCATGTGGATATGAAACTTTTGGAGAACTACAGGCAAGGTATTCAGATTCAACGTACAATTTATTCAGTGTGAATAATAAAAATGATAGATGTAGCTATAGATGGAAGCGAAAACGTCGAAAGAGCTAACATATGTCAGTGAATAATCAATGTTTATTAAATCCTGGCCGTGTACGATCTCAAGAATCTCATTCCAGTTTTCGTTGATCATAAATTATGATTCAACCAACAGGTATATTAAATATATAAATATATTAAATAACCGTCTATAGCTTCTTGATGTTATAAGCTCTACGGTCTAGCTAGCCCTCTGTCTCTTATACAGCGAAACAAACCTTACATACCGTACATAATATGCACATCTATCGTAATAACTACACTGTGTCTGAAAATAAACATATTTTGTGGTCAGCGAAAAAATATCACAAAACGTGACGATGTCCTTCTGCTTCTATCCGGATCATCACGTAGCGAATTTGTATTCTACAGCTTTCATCCTATTCTACTCGCTCGGCCCGGGTTCCCTCCTAATTCTTCTCTCTGCCTGGAATAATTGCGACTTTCTTCTTGAGTTTACGAGAACACAAGCGTCTCATGAAAGAATAAGCGCGGTTAATAAGACGTCGAAGACGAGTTATGCGTCGGCGAAGAACATCGTGACATTGCTCCTGCCACTAGCTGTCACCCACATCCTCTGCACTTTTCCTATTTTGGTTTACATCGCGTTTTACAGAAAGAAAAATACCAGCCCAGAGTTTTTCTTCATTACGGACAGATTTTGGCTATTAAATCATTCTATGAATGTCTACGTGCAGCTGTCTATCAGTAGATTTTACCGCGAGGCTATGCTGCCTTGCTATCCGAAAGAGACAGTTCCTTAACAGAAGACTTTTTACGACACAATGTACTACCATTTATTTGACTTACAATGTTAGTTTCACTTCGAGATTTTCAAAATAATGTTAATGGAATAGTAGCAAAGTCGAGAGTCCGACCAAAGGCGTAAACCATATTAGATTTTTAATATAGAAAACTTTGCGTAAGAGTAACTAGTAACGTTCATGCATGCATTCGCCAATACTTCCCCTATGCCAAATACAGTCGGCTTCCTATCGTCTGAAACGAGCCATCTTCCGACATTGACGTATGGTAACCAATCTTCAGATACTGACACCTGTTTTCAGTGACTAATTAATTTTTTATACGTATTATTGGTGAGATAATCCGAAAAGCGACTGGCTGCTGTCCGACACCGCCACTGAAAGAGGAGCCGGCGAGTAACAATGGACTGCAAGGCGCACTCGGAAAATAAAAGACCCGCACGTCGAAATCGCGAATGGTATGAAAAAGAAATCTGTTTGCAACCAAATTGGCTCTACGGTTTAGAAGACGACATTGTGGTGTTTTTGAACCATCGCTGTCATTTCAAACAATACGATATATACATATATAGTTTTCGTCACGACACAATGAAACAAAACGCAGTTGAGTTTAAGGAAGATTGTCGCGGTAGATTGGCGTCGACTCGCAGACGTAACCTATTTTATCAGCCGCGGAATACCGGTAACTACACGTGAGGTCGTGCCATTTTCTAGGAGGGACATGCAGGCGCATGCAGTTTATGCCTTTTCCGTCGTTTGGCTCACCTGAAGAAACAAGATGATACACGTTCCTTCGTGTAAATACAACACCTTAAGAAACAAGAGGGCATACCTTAATTCTAGTAAATAAGACGAGATTTTGCATACATCGACATTTATAGGGCAATTCAGAAATATCAAGAGAATCCTACACAAAGGTTCGCTCACAATCTGGCATAAAAACGGCTAGTGCGTGCACATGTGTTGCACAAGCGCGAGTAATAGTTTTACCACGTTGATTAGTTACTTACATTTGCACACTCGGGACATATGTTTAAAAAGTTGAAAGCGAACCAATACATGCGGGTTACCATGTTAGAGGCTGAAACATACCACACCGTCACAGCGACGACAGCGCGAGGCTCAAAACGTCGTCTAAAACACAACACACTCGCGGTTCCAATCGCTAGACCACGTAAAAACTTCGCTAATATGTTTCTATGCTCAGAAACATGTAGAGTCTACAGATCAGTCGCTCAGCCAAAACCGCCTACAATAGACTCTAGGAGGTCTTTTCTGATCCGCTGACCTACAATCTTCCGCAGGATTGGCTCACAGCCTTTTCCTCGGTTGAAGTGAAATCGATATCACATTGTCGTTACTTTGACGTTAGGATGGGTTTGGTCCGTGGAAATAACATGTAAGCGATTTTTCATATCACGTCGCGTGGACAGTGTGATGTGTGTCATACTTCATAGACTCACTGACACAAGTATTAGCGAATTCTTCGTCTAGAAGGGAAAGAGGAACGAAGGAGCGGCTAGTTCTTCTTTATTAAGTATGGTATATTACAGGTCCCGAATGACATTGGCATGTGCTGATCCTAACATACAACTTCTCCTGCAAAAGTTCATACTTCACTGACTGAGCCCTTGCCGACAAGTATAGTTTGCCAGGCGTTATATGTAATTTTCCGAATCTAAAAAAAACAGAGAAAGTGATTAGTATCGTATTTGCATACCTTTACCCCAGTTGGTGTAGCCGTCTTTCATCATCGATCCATCTGGCCAGCGCCAAGTTCCTTCTATGGCTCGATCGTTCCCGCCGAGAATAATCCGCGTGGATGTGTTCAGCGTTCGGATGAAGAACTGTTCCTGCGTGGCGGAGGAAACTTTGGCTAAGTATGCCTGTTTCTCCCTGCACGACTTCCTCGCCCAGTCTGCTGAGCAGCCGTTGGGACACCGAAGAAACATAAAGCAGCTCGCCTCATACCTCGTCCATCCGTTTCGACACACTGGAGAGTAAATATATAAAATTTCATAAATGGCAATCTTTTCGGTCAGTTGACTCTAATGTATACTTGAAGATATATTTGGGGTGTGATGATTATAGTACATTGTCCTTTAAATATATCTCATTTCAAAGATGCTGGTAATTTAGTACAAAAGCCGAATCGCACTAGCACCTTGTCAAATGTCGGTTCGCACTAAGTCGTCATAAAAATTGGACTGGTTCTTTTCAACTACCCGTTTACTAAACTATAGAGTGTCATAAAATGCCAGCTGAAAAAAACGACTCTATATAAGTCAATGGACTTGAAGAACTTAGTAAAAGAAATATGAGCTATACAAGCGATAGCTAGTTGGTATGTCGCTGTACCTAGAATCATGAGCGTAAATATCATTTATCACGAGATTCATCAAGACAATCCATCAAGACTAGCGTGCTTTTACATTTTCTTTAATGGATAAAATACGATGATTCTTAAACCTTAATCAATATCTAAAGAATTAGTTTATTTTATTGTCGTTGAACGATGCTCTCATATAACCTGATTGCTTACGGTAATTTTTTGCTTTTCTGCAAATATAGAGTTCACGATAATTTTAAGTTCGATGTACAAACAGCCATTTTTAGTAGGCGCACACATGACATATTTGACGTATATGCAAAATGAAGATGACTATAAGGTTGACGAGGACAGTGAGAAGGGCGTAGGTAGAACGTCTTGTGACACTAACACCAGAAGTCAGCAGTAACAAACATTCAATAATTACAATTCGTAGTACGGAAGAATTGCTCGTCAATGCACATATCATAGCGAATTCCCAAACGATAACTGGTGAGGATGGGTTATCTTTGGACTTATAGATGTTGATCGGCACATGGTCGAATTTTGGAATGGCAAATAGTTCGCAAAAAGATGAGATGCAAATGAGAATCTGTCAACGTGTGAACGTGTTTTCTTTTATAAAAGGTGATAGTGGTCAATGATGTGCTTCCGGTGGGGTGAAGACGGTTGTGGAAGATGATATTATTCTGGTAGTCGAGGAAAAATTTCGTAAGCGAGAAATGTTATATGAGCTGGAAGATCGAAGAGAATGGCATTTATTAAGGAAAGAGGTTATCCATACGTGAAGAGTTTAACATGATATAGGCGTTTGGTACTTACACGTGGAAATATTTTCGTAGTAATTTTAGTCATTTGCTTATATTAGACAAACCTGCTTGTTGGACGTTATGGTAAAGTTATAAATTGCTTCTAAATTACGGACAGAATCAACTGGATAAACAATGTTTCTTATGAATTTGATTGAGTTGTCAGGAACTAAACGAACGCGGAATTTTAACAACATCAAAAGCTTAATAGATTAATTATAATTGTAAATCATACGAAGTTTGTTGTTATTCCGCTGGAGGTATCTTTGAGAAAAGTATGATATTCACAACAGAACTTGGTAGTTGCAAGGAGAGCATCAGAATCAACTAGGAGCGAATTTTGCATGTTGTCAACATAGAGATTAAAGAAAAGATCCCGTAGAGTATGTTATGTAGAGAAGTGGAACACTATAACATAAACGCGGTAAGAGTGAGATACAACTGAAACCATAAAAGATCGATTTGACAGGTAGGACTTAAGCCAGTCAAGTGTGACACAAGATACAGCAGACTAAATGATAGACGATCCAAAAGTATATTGATCGATCCAATCGGACAAGGATAAGGATGGCATCCAGACCGGGGTCAAGAGAGTTACGGATGCTACTGGAGGGTGCGACTTCAGAGGTTTCAACAGTAACAAAATCAATAAGCAGTTTGGCACGAGGAGAAGAAGGTCTAAAGAATGGCTGTATAATGTCTATATAGGAAATTGCGATTATGTATATATCCGTAAAATGTTTGAGACTAATGTCTTGAAATAGTTGCAAGATACAAATTGTAAATTACCTGGTTCCAGTGATTTAAAAATGGTCACGTAGGAATTGAGGTGTTTAAGGATTTGTGTCTTCAGCGAGTCCTTGTGAATATTTCTCAGAGCTTTTAAACTGAAGGCGACGCTACGAAAACTTTGGCTGACGGACGAGACGAACTGGTTGAGTTTATCGATGAAGCTTCTTCTTTCGGACGGCGAGTCGGTAGCTAGAGTACTAGCGGATGTTACTGTCGACGCTACCAATGTAACGAGGATTGTTACGTATATCGTCGAGAAGAGAGACATTTCGACAACTTTTGTTATCTATGAAGGTATGAGTGGATGTTATAGTGAAACTGCCCAGATGAATTGGTTGTGTATTTATATACTACACTGAAATTATTACGAACCTGTTATGCTCGGGAAATTGTTCCCCACATAAATCAACCCGTCTCTCATAAGGATATCCACTTAAGAGTATATTTATAAATATATCAACCCACTACAAATTTATGTTTTGAGTTGGTAATGGAAAGCAATGGTGAGATAAATGAATATCAGTAATTTTGAGTAGCTGCAAATTGTGGCCAGGAGGAAAAGTCCTACGCAAACTCTATCTAGATAACCAGCCATTAATGTTACTCGAGAGTTATTTGATTTATGCTGGCGCCAGACGTAGACATGTTGAGTGTACTCAATCGTGTTTCCAGGCATACTGTATCTACGTAATAACTTTTGGGACCGACTGTGATAACACTGGTTTAAAGAGCTCAATTGCTATTGTTCTTTATTGAATAGTCGAACCATGTTGGAATTCGTAATGCTTTTACGTGCTTCTTTTAGTAATATATTGTCGAAATTGTTATGAAACAAGTGAAGACAAGTGCGCGTTGAATGTTAGACCAAAATTAAATGACGTATTTCATCTTCTCAGCAACGTAGCGATGTCGACGATGAATGTAATTTATAACGCTGACATCCACAATACCAAAACAGTGACTGAAGCGAAATCAATCAATCATCAAACGAATCCGATACCGACGATATGGACATGACTAGACTCGTATGAGATGGTTTACGATTGCTCAGATTGAAAGAATTTATTCTCTAAGATTTCATTATAGATAACCACGACCGACCTCATACATACCTCATGACACAATCTACACATACAACTTTCTACGTAATATAGCAGACAATTTCATAGCACCACTAACGGTGTATCACATAGCGCACAAGTCCCGAGGTCAATCCGTCACCATTGATAGAACTCGTTGTACTAGCCTTGTAGGTCCGTTAAAATATCAGCGGATAAAGGTAAGAGCTCCTTTATGGCTTATTCCCGAGATATACATAACAACTATTCTAACGTTAGACCATTCTTCATCAGGTGAGCAAACGTGACTATAGTAGAGCCATGCATCCATCACATCATTAGTGGTGGAAGTAACATGACGGCTGTATGACGAAGGAAGTTGTAACTTGTGTCAGCCTTATGGCTTCAGTCCTACCTGACAAATCGATCTATAATGGTTTGACTGATACCTCGCCCTTATAGACATTGGCTTTTATGGTATATTGTTCCACTTCTCTTCATCTCACCAATGACACGGATTTCTCTACGATTTCTACGTTGACATGACGCAACATTCGCTCCTAGATGACTGATGATGCTCTTAGCAACTACAAAGTTCTGTGTGAATAAAACACTTTTCGCAAAAGATATCTCAAGCAGGAGGTACAACGAACTTACTATTGTTCACGATAAAATTAAACTCTTGTTAATCAAAATATTCCGCATTCGTTCTATTCCTGAAAACTCGATCCAATCCCTCAGAAGCCTTGTTTATCCATTTGATTCTGTTTGCAATCTTGGAGCAATTTGTAACTTTATCATGACGTTTCACACCCAGGCTTCTCCAATATTAAAATCTGAAAATCTTGATACCAGGAAAATATATCTGCGTCTAAATAGAGAACCCCCCACATGATCTGATACTCTTCTTCAATTTTGATAACCTCTCGCCTTGATGAACACAGTTCTGTTCGATCTTCCTGTTTACAAAAATATCTCGCTTTCAAAATCTCCACTCGACCTTCACTATAACATCTTTATTCAGAGCCCGCTTCAGCCCACTAGGAGCTCATCATTTACCCTCCATAAAAGAAAACCCGTTGACATATTTTCATTTACCTAACCTCTGTTTTCCATAGTTTCCATGTTGACATGCGATCATGTGTCGATCAACATCTGTAAATCCAAAGTGAACTAATCTTTACCAGTTATCGTTTAGTGATACCTTATGATATGATACATTGACGAGCAACTCTTTCGTACTACTATCTGGAATTGTCAACTTTTTTTCTATTAACTTCTGATCTGCGTTACAAAGGTCTCTACTGACAAATTACTTAGTTTTATAAATAAAAACAAACACTAGAATTATCATAATTATTATTACTGTCCTTATCGTCATAATTCATATGCGTAAAATAATTCATTAAAATAATTCATTATTTTGTTATTAAAATAATTCCTTATGTAAAATAGTGTCAAGTGTGCGCCTACTGTGAATGACATTTTACATCGAATTTGAAATAATGATTACTCAATTGATATGATCATACTTATTATTACTGTCCCCATCATCCTCATCGTCATCATTATTATTTATTTACGTATTATTCCCCATATTGCATAATGCATTTCCAGTTCGAGGGGCATAATCAGCCCACGTTCACTGCCGTTACTTATTACGCACCTTGCATTCACCAAATAACCGAGCCTTTCCACTGTATTAATGACTAATAGGCCGTTTATACTCGCATATTTATATCTGACATAAATATTTTTTACACGCATTTGTAACAAATGTCACCGATTTAACGTCGAAAACGACTAGAAAAACGACTAATAAATGTCGCGGATTGGCCAATGAAATACCCCGCTGTATTTCCCTTCTGCATTTTGCAAAGAATATGGCTGCAGAAATGAAATCCAATGTTTGACGCTGCTAAAGCAACCGGCGTGTCCATATTGTACGTCGTCGCCGTTTTCTAGCAGCTATGAGTAGTTCAGTCTATGCTCTGACTACGGGTGCTGTCACCATTAGAAGTTCAGTTTCAGAATCATCGGCATCGTCGGTTTTGTAAGGAGGAAAGCAATCGTAGTGTGATGGAGAGCACGCCGCCATTATGGAAACTACAGTATGTCACCTGACAACATTAGCAGCGCTGATATTTTGCCGCGTGTATTCAAGTGTAAACGCTCGCTGAAACGAGATTCATGGCGGTGAAATTTATGTCAGATATAAATATGCGAGTGTAAACGGCCTATAAGCAATTGTAAACCAAGTTTTTATCATACCGAGATGTATAATAAAGATACGACAAAATGATCGTCCACTTTACCATTGAAAACTCATTTCATAATTAGCAGTTTTCACAATTATTTCTTTTTAAGAAGAACGTACATCAACTTTATAGATGGAATATCCTCGTTTTATTCGCTACTTAGAAGACTAGTAAGTAAAAGGGAGACTATAAATTGTTATAGAGAGATCGTTGTGCAACTTAGAGAAGACGTTGTCTTCACGGTCACTTTCATTCGTACAAAATTCGACATCCGTGCAGGCCACGTTACTTGCCAAATAACATCCAGTTGAAGTAACTGATGTGAAATTAACACTTTTTATAAACTTCGTCAGAAGTGATGTGTCTGTTTCGACTCGCTCCTTAGATTTTCAAGTAAAGCGAAACTATAGATCGTCTACAGCAACTGGTCTCCAGAATACGATATTGCGATGTGCGATTTAAGTAAATGAAATATCGATGCTGGGAATTGTCGCAACATCGCAGGTGGATATTAAACATTTCGGTATCCACAGGCAAGATATTTAGATTTAACGTACAATTGATTCAGTGTGAATACTTGAAACTATAGGTGTGGCCGTAGATAAAATCGAAAACGTCGAAAGACCGAACATATGTCAGTGAATAATAAATTTCCATTACACGCCGGCTGTGTAAGATCTCAAGCATCGTGTTCCACCTTTCTTAATTGTTGATCATAGATTATGATTCAACTAACAGGTTTATTAATAAACATTCAAAGCTTCTTGCTGTTAATGCTAACAATACATCTATCGCAAGACTTATCGATATTGGTTTATCATGGTTTAATGTCTTCAACATGAAGGAACGATCACACGTTGTCGGCGACTCGTAACGATGATTACCATTACAACAAGCCTCCACGTACCAGTAGACTTAATGAGGTGCGATGAGAGGTAGTGTGTGGTGACACGCATACACACACTCTCACACGTAAACACACACACAGAGAGAGAGACACACTCAGACAAACAGACGCGCGACATATAAACCGGAAATAACCCGGCTAGGGAAATGGAAGAGTAATCAAATGGTACAGTGACTACAGTCGATACAAAGACTTGCTGTTGAGGGACTAGAAAAGACTGATAGACTTTGCATACGACGGCTTGTGTTGGCCCTAACTTTAGTTAGCCTATAACGTTTCCCCGTACGCGTATATTGTGCGATATGGCTAACGCGTCCACACAGCGTTATATATTTCACAATACCCTCTACACGTCAAATAATTGTTGATATTTATGCTCGGCCATCTTACAAATTTCCTCCAACAATCCGTTTACTGTCCATCTAGTTTGTCTTTTTCAGGGGCCCTTGACAACATCTATAGGGATGGTGACGTCATCGTAGCCATCCACTGTTACGTCCCCGCAGTTTCAGCCACTCGTACGTCATCCGTAATATATTGTCTACACGGTAGGCTTACGGGGGCATCAATTAGTTATAATGTTTACGTGTGATTACAGTAAAAGGCTTATTATCTGCCCGATTTTGGCGAAATAGGTGAGTTTTCTCCCCTGTTATCATTTCAGTCATCCCGTGTTTTTTATTGAATGCTGTAACATTAAAATAGTATCATACCAATTATCGTGAATTCTCGAAAAAAATAATTTATTTTGCCCATTTTTACACTGTTATACAGCGATGTTAGTTGTTACTGCCGTTACCAGAGAAACATTTACTGTTTGCGACATGGCGTCGACTTTCGTGCATGTACCTTTGACCAATTTTTGGTTTGCTATTTATTTTCAGCCTTCTATAATAAGGAAGAATTGCAATTAAGCGTTTTTATCGAATTCCATTTTCCGTGTCTTATACTTTCACTCTCTGGAATAGGCATAGACACGCAAGTTACGGCTACATTTCACTTTCGACTTTAGCGTATATTTAGTGACGTATGTTACCGCGATATCTCAACCTACCGTCTACTTAAGAGTATGATTAGGCGCGTATTTACAGCAATATTTTAATCTGGCGTCCACATTCGGGAATGTGTTCCTCACCGTGAACCCCTTTGGTTCATTTTTATTCTTCTATAGCATTGTCCAGTGGGCCCTTTCCAGGTGTATCATCTGGTAACTTAAGGAAATGTCCCGTTGAATTCAGTCGTTGATGGTTAATAATTTCAGTCCGTGTTAAATGTATGCACATACATATCACGAGAATATGTCAACATGACGTCGACTCGTGTGTACGTGTTGATTACGGATGCATTTAGACATGGCGTTGACTTTCAGCCGGAATAAGGGACCCAATCGCGACGTCTGAGGCGTTTAGAGAAGAACAGGACCGGATCGACAAACTTCTCTATGCGTTGACGGCGATAATGAACAAAGCCGGGGTATGATCAACACATGTATGGATTCTATATGTAGTTCGTTATCCGTGTATGATATAATATTCATGTTTGTTTTTGTACCCCCTTATCCATTCGCATGGCCGTGCGATGGTATAATTATTGTGCTATTTTCACGGCGGAATTTTTTGCTTAGGCTCATTTACATGAGCGAAACTAATATTTGCGCCAGCGCTGATAAACGTAGCAAGACAAAAATACAACTGTGATAGAAAGCGCGTATCGGGCAACAGGGCTCACACGCGGTTCACAAAGAGTTCTTCTGCATCAAAATCAATAGATACCCGTGAGAGATAATACCGAGCGTCTACAAATCTTCTGCCTTCCCAGAGCAGATGGTGGATATAGCATAAAACAATGGCCATCTCTAAATGCGCACATGACGATACACTTAAACGAATGGGATGAAGTGACTTGGTCCTTCAGGCCCTTTGATTCTGATATATATTGTCGATTTTACGATATCTGTAAATATAATTAGCATAACCTAGTACAGTGATCGTGATTCGAATAAATTATAGGCAAATTCACACTGTGAAAACTCCTGCATGGCGGACTGTTGACAATCGACGTAGTTCGTTCGTGAAGTTGGTTTCGAATGTCAACAGACACACTACGTAGGACGCACACTTCACTTTATTCGTAGTATTCGGATAGCGGAGCAGTAATCGCCGCGAGATACATCACCATTGGTTTCCAAAACCAAACTAAGTGAATCATGAGAAAAATCTGATCACAGCCATTAGTAAGATGGTTAACAGGGGTGGGGTGTTTATGCCTGAAAAAGACCACAAGCATTATCTTAACTGGTAATAAATTGTGAACAGCGATCTTTCCCTATAAAAGCCTACTTTTTGTGTTTTTGTTGACATTTATATCTAATACAGTGAATAGTCGACCGTGTCTGTCAACTTGTGTATTCATGTATTACTACGCCTGTATACCCTTCAGTATTTTCACTCTCATATGATTTGCGGTAGTTGATTGTGTTATGTTTGTCTAGCAGTATGTACGACCGACCAGGTATATGAATCTATTTCCCCGACGCTGTGCCCTTAATGACCAAATATCGGGCCTGACGGTGACGGACCACTGAACATGTTGTGTCTATCGTGCCGGTTCTCCTTTCCCATGTACTTTTGTCGCAAATCTGTATTACTTGTTGCCAAATGCATAAGCTTCTATTAAACCATAATATATCGAGTCAAACGTAGGTGGATACAGTATTCTCGTATATACGTTATCAATTTTGTGACACAGAAGAAAGGTCACACCGTGAAATGGAAAGTCACGGGGAAAATCGGCGAAGCTGTTCTCAAAGCCGCCGTTGATGAAAAGGTAGACGTATTGGTAACGGGGACGCGTGGTCTTGGAGCCCTCAAGAGGGCATTCCTCGGCAGCGTCAGCGACTACTTGGTGAAACACGCTTTATTTCCCGTGGTTGTATATCGGGAACGGGACAATTGAACCACTTGATACACACCGGATCTTCATGCACTAGTCGCTCTGTGCGCAAAATTATTAGTCACATCTTTGCCGAATGCTAAACAAATTGAAACATGGCCGCGACATCGGTTTCTTCAGCTCGTTGATTGTTGATGTAAACGCATCGATTAACCTTAAATTTTCATCGTAACACCAACTCAATATCCCAGCATTCGATGCTTCTTTTTGTCAGCACCAGATGATTCAAAAATAACGAATATTGCACTTATTAAATGAATAAACATCTGAGCGTCTTTGCGTGAATTCTTGAGTAAGATAAGTACATAGGTCTAAAGCATTTGGCAAGCGATGAAAAGTTAATGCATTGATTAACTATGCAAACAAATAATGATTAGATAAAACGTTAAATATGTGGTAAACAACATACCGTGTATGCCTAAAACAGAGATTTTGTGTATTTCAAAGCTCGGCTATATTTGTATATTTCGCATTGGATTTCCTGTACGTTCCTTTCCAGTTAATGGGAGAACCATATCGGCTACCTCCATTAACATCAAATTATTACATCAACAATATACTAACGTACTTCCTCAACATACTACATGTTACACGATGGCCATTATGTGTAAAATTTCACTCCAAAAAGTTTAATAACTGGGGATTTCGTCGCATTATATCAGATGAAATCATGTTGCATTAAATTTGACTTCGAAAAACCGAATATTATGGAGGTATGCGCACTAGAATATAAACATACGAGAAATGTGAGAAGTGAATAACATTCTCCGTGAGCGTGTATGTGTGCGTGCGCTCGAGTAGATATATATGGATGTTTATATATATATATCCTTTTCGTCACGACACAATGAAACAAAACACATTTCAGATTAAGGAAGATTGTCGGCGTAGATAGGCGGCGACTCGCAGACGTAACCTACTTTGTCAGCCGCTGAATACGGGTAACTACACGTGAGGTCGTGCCATGCACTATTCGGGACAGACAAGAGCAAGCAGTTTGCGCGTTTGCCGTTGTTTGGCTCACCTAAAGAAACAAGATAATAATTATACGTTCCTTTGTCCAAATACAATACCCTAAGAAACAAGATGGCATACCTTAATTTGACTGAAAAAGACGAGAATTTTGCATACCACGACAGTTTTGGGCAATTCAAAAATATCGAGAGAATCCTACATAAAGGTTAGCTCACTATCTACCGTACAACCCGGCGTGTGCGTGCACATGCGTGTGTTCCACACCTGTGAGTAATAGTTTTCGACGTTACTAACTTTTTTCCATTTGCTCACTCCGGCCTAAAGAAACAAGATAATATACGTTTCTTTGTCTAAATACAACACCCGAAGAAACAAAATGGCATATCTTAATTTGACTAAATAAGACGAGAATTTCGCATACCCCGACAGTTATAGGGCAATTCAGAAATATCCAGAAAATCCTACATAAAGGTGAGCTCACTATCTAGCGTACAAACCGGCGTGTGCGTGCACATGCGTGTGTTGCACACCCGCGAGTAATAGTTTTTCCACGTTGATTACTTTTTACATTTGCATACTGCGGACATATAGTTAAAACATGGTAAATCGATAGCAAACCAATAGAGACCAGGATGCGGGTTACCATGTTAGGGGCTAAAACACACCACACCGTCACCGCGACGACAGCGCGAGGCTCAAAACATCGTCCAAAACACGCCACTACCGCGGTTCCAAACCCGACACCAAGTTAAAATTTCGCTAATATGTTTCTATGCTCAGAAACATGTAAAGTGTACAGACCAGTCGCTCAGCTGAAAACGCCTACAATAGACTGTAGGAGGTCTTAACTGATCCACTGACCTACAATCTAGCTGCGCGGTGATTGGCTTACAGCCTTTTCCTCGTTTGAAGTGAAATCGATATCACCTATGACTTTGACGTTAGGTTGGGTTTGGTCCGTGGGAATAAGTAACATGTAAGCGATTTTTCATGTCACGTCGCGTTGCCAGTTTGATGTGTGTCTTAATTCATAGCCTCACTGACACAAGGATTAGCGCAACTTTTTTTTGGTTCAGAAGGTAAAAAAGAAACGAGGGCGAGGCTAGTGCTTTTTCATTAACGATAGTATATTTCAAGTACCTAATAACATTGGCATGTGCGGATTCAAACATACAACTTCTCTCACAAAAGGTCGTATCTCAATGGCTGCGTCTCTCGCGCTGACAAGTATAGTTTGCTAGGCGTTATATATACTTTCCCGAATCTGGGGAAAAGACAGAGTAAGAGATCTTCAATTTGTATCGTATTCGCATACCTTTATCCCAGTTGGTGTAGCCGTCTTTCATCATCGATCCATCTGGCCAGCGCCAAGTTCCTTCTCTGGCTCGATCGTTCCCGC
>WURV02165691.1:0-14975 GCA_011762755.2 Epimenia babai
ACATATATTATTTTTTTCGACAAATGTGTTTTAAAGATTGTGTTGAATAAAATATTTGACTTTGACTTTGACTTTGATTTATTATCAATCAATTTATTTTATCAGCATAGCGTGTTTGGACACGAGCGTCGGTGCATTTGGACAGGCGTGTTAGTGCACATGAAAGAGATATCAAACATTCGATAGTGGATCAGCCAAGCCGAAATGTCATAAATATTGGAGTAATTATTAATCGAAAGAGTATTATTCTGGATAAAATTTTATAATTCCGTGCTTTGATAAACGTTTGAAGACATAGTGTCTACAACACGCTTAAATACCGATATAAAGTTGGCATCCGTGTATAGCGGTCCCACAGAAAAGTACTCCCAAATAGAAGGCAGTGATCCTAAACAGGAACACGAATGTCAAAAATGTGATAGCTAGATTGACAAACCTTGACTACCTTATTATGAAATTGACTTCGCTTGTGGGAAGGGAAAGTTTCGTTTTGTAAATTACGCTGTTGTAATTAATAATTTATGTGTCACGTATTCACGTCACAGCACGTCGTCAGCTGACACTACTTATACTACAATGTTAGAAACTTTACTTGTTTCTACGCAGGGTTATTGTATACCAGAAACTGCGCAGCAAGTCACAGTTAACAATAGTTTTTCGTCGGCATCCAGCGTGTATATGCGCATTATCTGTCAGATGATTACTGCTCTAGTACAAACACGTCATGCAATGACACACATTCCTATATCGGTCATGTGGTTTCAATCGACGTATTATTAAGAGAGGAAGCAAAAATAGGTATTTTTATCCACGCAACCATAAGTGCGATTGGACTAGGATTGACTTCAAATAGTAACCTATATCTCAGATAATCCCAAGAGAGTTGATATATATAAAGTATCGTCGGCGTAATTCAGCCACATTTCCGAGACAGCAAATCCGGTGAGTGATCTGACAATAACTACAACATTACTCCAGTATGGCTACGTAACCAACTAAGCTAGTTAGTCATGTACAGATTACATTTGCCGCTGCTGCCGTTCGTATTACGCAATTTATTGTAAAACCTGAACATTGCAATCTATTGCAAAAATGGATAGGAATTAATAGATCTTAAATAGCCTAGTAACACATAAATCTGTCTAAAATTGACAGATATTGCTTCATTTACTTGTCCATGGACGTTATGAAATGAAATTTATTTGAATCAAGTTTACTTAAAAAAACGAGCTGTCAAACACACTTTACATGAGTAAAAACTGCAATAGCCGAAGTCTGTGACATAATCATTAATCTATACAGGGGCCTTAGTTACCCACTATACTATACGTACTGTATACAAATTATGGAGAACTATGTTAGATATTACAATGGAAAATAATCAAAGAAATATCGTGAAATATGCAAGAAAAATGTTGGCAAATGAGCATAGATGAGAAGTGAAAGATAGTGCAATAAGAAACGCTATCTATAACAAACTGGTCGTAGTGTAAGTGAAGCGGGTTATCTATCTTTTGGTAATATAATCGTTGATGCAATACTCACACCAAGTTTTTAATTTATAAAGTAAAGTGTTAACACTTAAGATATTATCCTCAAAAACAATTTCTTACACCGTCTATCCGGAAGTTTGAGCTTATTTCCGTGTTAGAGTCCATTCGATTGAACTTTAACGACGTAGTTTATCTCTAAAACCCTACAAGAAGTTACATAACAAATAGACAGATTGAAACTTTATTATATGACATTGATATATGGGGAGATTTTACCCCGCCAACAGTGTCTGGTTCCGTATTCAGCAATCCTCGAATGATTCCATTCACAAGCTGCATAAGTGACTCTTCACTTCTAGGCCGACAAGAATAATCATCTCTGCCACGATCGAGAGGCATAAATCTCAAGATATGATTGAGACAATAGCTACCAAATGGCAATATAAGAATATCTTTATGCTCATGTGACGCTTGTTGGACGTAGAATAATGTACTTGCACTCCACATTCGTACAATCAGCAGAATCATAAACTGACCGGGGATTTCCAATTCTCGCCTTCCCGTTATAAACCCAATTGTTGACCTGACCTGGAGATTCTCACTATAGCGTCTCAGATTTTTACATTTTCTAGTCTTCCGAATTTTCTCTCATTAATAGTTGAAAACATACGATATGTTACAACACATACTGAGACAACAAGATCAAAACCAACTTATATGTATGGATACATGAAAAACGCATAACCGAAACATAATATAATGATTACGGAGCAGAAAATGTCTTATGTGAAATTCTTTTATGTAGCATTCCTGTGTGGGAGAGGGCATCGCATCATCGGACGTATAGTTATTAAATAAGTAGTCGTTGAAGGCTTCGATTTTGGATTGCGAGAGAGGCTAAAGAGCGCATCTATCCTCGGATATCGTAGCTTGTCTCGTAGTCAGTTTCTCGGACTGTTGAACTTAACGTTCTTCCATATCACTTGATTGAAGTGGAAGTTACAGCCATCCAGGTTACGTGTCAGGTAGACTTCGTTTATCACGCAGATGACCGAGTTGTCAACGTCTAGCGATACTAGTAACATGATTGGCTAAGTTTTGCGGCGTCAAATCGTGATTTATGATCAATTTGGGTTCAAGATAAAACATGACTTCTAGATATCTATACTCTTTCCCAAGATATTTTAAATTCATGATATAATACTATCATAAAATTATTTACTGTGATTGGTGAAAAGGCTATATTCTACGTAGGCCTATGCCCAGCAAGTTGGTCCTCGCTAAGAAATCCATTTATCTGGACCGTTGAAGCGGCAGGTATTTGGACAGGCGCGCACTAGGCGACTTTAGCGCGCGACCAGTCGCAGTTGTCGTCGTGAGCTATTGCAACACGGGCAGCGTGTACTTGGCCGCGGCGACTTAGTCGCGTGACCAGCGGGAACTCGGTGACCACGCGCGCGACGAAAAAGTCGCCTGCGTTGCAAAATATACAGAAAGCAACAGCCGTCGGCGAATAAGGCGACTTTGGAAACACGGCCAATGATAAAACTATGCGAGTACATGCACCATACCATAACATTCCTCGTGCTCGTAATAGACATATCCCCAAGAATTACTTGTTATTATTTGTGCTTGACTAATAAGTTTATGTAAAAATGACCAATGTGAAAAATCACTGATTTGAAATTCAATAGTGTGAGGTGTTTATAAATCTAAAAACGCCCAGCTTTGTGTGATAGTGCATTAGAGGATTACGGTAATATGGATAATCAAAGGAGAAAAAAATGGGAAAACTTCTAGCCGTCTTAGGCCCCGAAAAACTATCTGAGGGCGAAAACGAGAATTGGGTCGGTAAACACGTTCATGAATACAAGGAAAAATCCGAATACTTAACTGTAGATAATTATGCAAGTAAAGGTAACGTAGCACAGCCGAGTGACTAAATGTCTGATGTAGTTCACAAGAATAAATGTTGCCATTCAAATTTTCCTTCATTTTCGAAGTATTCAGCAAACTCGTCTCGAATTTTTGTAGATCGTCGATTATTCTTATCCCCTCTCAATCTCCCTCTCATCGGTCATGGTCTTTGGTAGCAGGCCAAAGTCGCGCCTAGTGCCTAGTGCGCGCCTGTCCCAAGACGGGTAGTTACGTTAGCATAAGAAATAATAAAGGTGAAAAATTTTATATAGAATAACTAATTTAATAGATCAAAACCTCTAGCAAAACACAATTCATCTCCCAATAAAAATAAGTTTTTATAAGAGTTGCCATCCTTGATCCCTTGCGAATAAAATTGCAATATATTGATACCGACAGCGATCTGAACTATCTTTACGCAATAGCGGCGCCAAATGTTGACAGTTTTCTGAAAATAGCCTCGGTTGGAATTTTCTCATGACGAAAACATGATGATTTACTATTAAAACTACTATAAACGACCATAAATACGGAGACTAATATACGGAGACTTACATTGAATTTTAAGTTAACATCGATAATGTAGTTTATCGTAACTGTCGTTGAGTTTATGTGGTATTTATATAGTGTGGGTTCTATAGTTTCAGTCGTTTAATACTCTAAGCGTGTTACCGCTTGTTGCTAATTCATAATCACATGCGTTGTTCGCTATAACTACTACCGACAGAATTTCTTACATCGACTATTCTGCCCTGTAGCATATTTCAGTTTTTTTAGAGTCTCTGGAGAATAAGCCAAAAAATTATCATACAATGCGTAAGTTATTGGAAATACTCGTCGCTAACCACGTCTGGAGACAGAGAATTGCGGTGTCGGTGAATTTGCTCACGAGATAACGCCTTTTAAAAATACATTCGGCGTCTCGTTGATATACAAGAACATCTGTAACCAACTTGGTTGTATTAATTGAATGACTTAGTCCGGTGTTCTGAGTTTGAAAGAACAGTGCAAGTGTACCAGTATCGGTTGAGCTTCACAGGTCGGTGGAGTACCGTACCGGTCACTTGGAAATCACGGATTCGAGCCCTCACCAAAGTCAAGAATTAGTTTTTTCCTTTTGCTTTTTCACGATGTTTTCTGAATACGGATGGCAGTGTGAAATGTGGCGCGTAAAAGTAATAGCGTACTAGAAAGAAAAGGCATAAACCTGGCATAAATCTTCAATATTCAATAGCCCTTCTTGGAGTCTGAAAAATGGAGATTATGAATCTGGAATTTTATTATCATTTACCATATTTAAACATGAATCTACTTTATTCAAAGTTATATTATAGACACGTGATTTGGCAGTTTCACATCACGATAAAATGGCCCTAAGAAGACTCGCCCGAGCAGTAACTTACGACGGTCCCGTCAAGGCCTGCATCCTTGACTGGAGCGGTACCACAGCAGACAAATACGTGATTGCCCCAGCAGTCGTGTTCGTAGAAGTCTTCAAAAAACATGGCGTCCCCATCACGATGGCGGAATCACGGTTTCCAATGGGACTGAGAAAAGACCTGCACATCAAGGCTATTACTGAGATGCCCGAAGTAAGAAAACGCTGGGTGGAAAAGTACGATCGAGAACCCAACCAGCAAGACGTGGACAATATGTTCAAGGTTTGTATTTTAGTATCGTTGTCCTCTTATCTAGTAAGCACGTGAATTATGCGCATTAAAACCGCTATGGACTCGGGTTATCTTTTTTATTTGAGTGCAATCATCCTCTACAATTCTAAGAAATCAGGGCGACATCACTTGTCCTTATCACACTAATGTCACGCTAGTCGGACATATGAACTATGATTGCTCTGAAAGTACACGTCAATGCGGTCAATGATATCTAATTCGGACATTTGGGTCATATCGTAGGGCGTCTTAGGAGTCCATTTCAAAATTTATTATCTACTTAGTAGTATTTATTATCTACGTCAGTACATCTGAGATAAAAATTAACATGAGATGTCGCAAAGTGGCTTTGCCCCCTACTTAGATATGCCTCCTTTGGAAAATGGGTTAGCGAGTGAATACTCAACTGCGCGTGGTTTATATGATTTTAGTTCACGTGAACCTGACAATGTATGTGCATATTATTTATAGGCTGATTACTGTATCGTTGCTTGCCATCCTTGGCCCTATACAAAACTCGCCTTTGTGTCAACAAAGGTCAACACGACAATTTGATTAGCCTCACTTATAAGGTGTGGAGTGATGAAGCTATTGTGATAAACCCATCGAGTCTGGTCATACAATTGACCGTTTTCTATTCACGCCACTGGTTCCAAATGTCTACATGTGAATACGGAGTGTATCATGGCCTGCTGAAATACGTACTTGAAATAGGAAGTTATACAAGTGCTATTTATAAGACCTTGGTTTGCGTCGCGGGACGCCTGTCTGCATATGACAACGTCAACTGACCTTTGTCTCAGTTAAAAGTGACGGTTATTAGCATAGTAGTTACCGAACAAAAACTTAATATCGAGTTGGGTATTACGATTCGTGGACAAATAACAGAACAAATGCACAAAAATGGAGACTAAGGAGAAAAACTGCTGGCAACCCTATTCCTTCTTTTGACTCTAAGATAAGGGAGAAATACAAAAGACACCCTTTCGACTATCTAATTATAGAGGATAACGTAAGTTTTTGCATGAATTGCGCTGCTTGGGAAGATGTGCCTGTACCAGATGCACGAGAGCTTTAGTTAATCGTAATTGAACTAGTCAAAAGGTGGTACCTGTGTATTTATTACATTTCAGATATGGTTATGGGCAACTAATAGCGCTATATAGTTCATGCCATCAGATGCACGCGTACGTCGTTTAGTTTTATTACAGTTTTTGTATTAATCGCGTACGGAAACGTTTGCGTAACACTCGACCAAGGTAGTGGTTAACATCAGTTTCTGTAATACATTTCTAGTTGGTTTACAGACAAGCAAAATATGCTGAGTCGATAATAATTGTAACATTCCTTTCTTAGGATTTCGTGCCGATGCAACTGGAGTGCCTGGGTAAATACACCGACCTTCTTCCGGGCGTTCCTGATGTTGTGAACCGTCTTCGCGAGGAATTCAAGGTGAAGATTGGATGCACAACAGGCTTCACGCGAGTCATGGTCGACGTCCTGTTGGCAGATGCCAAAAAACAAGGCTATGAACCGGATGTCAATGTCGCAGGTAAATGACGCATGTGCGTTAAAGGGCTAGTTATTTATTGTACGATATTGACTCACCAATTACAAAATATGGCCATCGTGCAAAGCTAAAATTGGGACTTCTCAGCTATTGTGTGACTGCCATTGTCATCATGATAATTACATCTTTATTAGTACGCTCATAGGCTAACGGCGCTGGTTCCGGGTGCCAACAAACAGTCTCCATGACGTTCACCTAGCTGACTTGGAGGGGCAATGACCACGTACAATGAGATGACGAGTTTGGAAAAGGTAGACTTCGTATCGAATGATAAAGGCAACCTAAACACAGTCCAGTTGAATGGGAAGAAGACCTCGAAAAATCAACCTCTATGGGCAGACAGGGTTTGAAACACCGTTTGCCCATAAACACTGTAGTACTATACTGGCTGCACCGGGGATCGAACTATTGTTTTTGGAACCTCAATTCCAAGATGTAGCTACTTGATTACCTACTCCTCATTGACTGGTGGATTGACTATTATAGTACAAGTTACAAGTTTCAAATATATTACCACATTTTATAAGTTCTGTTTTATCACAGGAGATGAAGTTGTGCATGGTGCGAGGCCCAAACCATTCATGGTCTACCGAAATTTAGACCTGCTTGACGTTCACCCTATCGAAGCGGTGGTCAAAGTCGACGACACGATTACTGGTGTGGGCGAGGCCGTGAATGCCGGGTGCTGGGGAGTCGGTGTTGCTCGTTACAGCAACTACATGGATGTTGATAGTTTGGAGCATGAAGCTACAATAAGCGCAGAGGACATGGAAAAACGTGTCGAAAAAACGCGCGAAATTCTGCGCAATTCAGGCGCGCATTACGTCATTGATTCGATAATAGAATTACCGGAAGTCCTTCGTGATATTAACCTGCGTCTTAAGAATGGGGAAAGTCCCTAAGAATTTCATTCACTTATTTTTGGCGTCACTAGTTATCTGGCGTAAAATATATGCCATGAAATATAAGAATAAAAGATTTTTACTTTGATCCTGGGTATTACCTGTAATTCTTAATTATCGGATACATCTAAGCAAATCAGATGTGCTCTAGGAAAACGAGCGGATAAACTTTTTTACGTTGTGTATCATTGCGGTGTTTTTCATAAGTTGTCCATCGGGTTGTACAGACAGCCTCAAAACGGCTCTCTTTAGGTTAGACACAAACATTAACATAATTCACCGCTTGCTCGTTTATGATCGCTCACCTTCCACACGAGATGGATTCGAGCAATAGGCCTATCTAATTAAATAGCCTTGGGGGACGGCGATTGGTTTCTATTTTCTATCTTAACAACACGCTACGTTATGGCCAGAGTCGATTGCAGCATCCAAAACAATATTTTGAAATTGATGCCACGCGTCTTAATGGCAAACCGTTACCCTACGTCGATCACACGTGTTACAATTTATTTCATTTATTCTCTACGTAAAATGATTGTTAAACCACTTATGCTATTATTTGCCAAATATAAACTACCGGCAAGGTTTATGTGCGTGACTTTTTATTTTTTATCAATGTCGTTGACGTAAGGTGAAACCATCGATCTTAAAAAGAAAAGAAATGGGGATTTCTTGACTGATTTGGATACTGAGTCACGCAAGCTTTACTATACAAGCATACTTTGTTTGGTGGAATATGTTATAAATTGAATAGATATGTGCGTTGTGTTGTTATAACCATACTATCTACGATGGACTAACGGCAAAGAACGAATATCTTACATATTGTTATGAAATAGCTCGTTTCGTTGTTGTACCTTCTAACAATAATACTTCCCTGTCTTTATATCCCTTGTCCCGATTCAACAATATAGTTGCCAGGGCTTTTCAAAAGTTCCCCTTGAAACAAATCATCGTACTGTAATAATTCCACTCTGTTAGCCGGCATGAAAAGTATTGTTTTACTGAGTGGTAATTCTTTGATACTTGTTGAAATTGTTAATTACCGTATAATAAAACGTAAGTTAGTTACGCGATCGCAACCAGTAAGGTTGAGGTTAAGTGCGTTTGGAATTTGGAATTCACCCGTTGAGCATCACGGTCTGGCTCAATTGTAGAAAATAGGTCTCCACTCCAGACAAGGCTAAAAACTGCAATAGTGATCATAATAAAGGTAGTGGTGATACTTTCATAGAAACTACCGTCTAACATTACAATGACTTTGTATCTACTGTTGAAACGTCGAGACCTATTGCTACAGCAAAACGTAGGTTTAGAGACATGTGGTTACATAATAGACTATGGCTTTATTACGTAAGCCCCACACGCGCAATGTTTTGTCGGACGTATATAAAAACGCAAGTAGTTCACTGTGACTGCGCTGTACTGAAGAGTCTATTACGCGCCGCGAGTGCAACATTAAAGTGCCTACAGCCCTACACTCTCACGCCATGAAGCTCGTACGCGCGTCTTCAGACAAGGATGTCGCTCGCACCGCCTACACAAAGAACAAATATGGACTTAAAATATCAGTGGTTCTTAAAAACGGTGTCAAATACCTAATTGCGCAGGAGAAGGCTTGTCCCTGTTGCTCAGTTGGTAGAGCACCAGACTGGTTCTTTGGAGGTCGTGGGTTCGAGTCCCATCAGAGGTATAGGTTTTTTCTGTGCATTTTCTTTCCAACAAAGAACAAAGGCGCCGAGATTGCCGCACTCAGGAATGTCTTCTTTGCGGCTACGAACGATTTGTCAAACACCATCGTTCCCAGACTTCACAACCATAGCGTTGGACAGGTTTGTTGACTACAGTGACTCTGTAAGATCTTACCATAGATAAATTCCATCAGGATTAGAAGTATTTTTTCTGTGCCTTTCTCTCCAGCTACCCAAAGAACCGCATTGGCTACCCCCATTAACATCATGTCAATATAGAAAGCACCATAAAATCACCCAATCATTTAATAGCCCATCATGTTTGTACAGATATCTATGTATATCGCTGGCACGATACATGGTTCATAAAAACGGCGTAAAAAACCTAAATGCATATGAGAAAACTTGCCCCTGTAGCTCAGTTGGTAGAGCACTAGACCGCTTCTTTGGGGGTCGTCGGTTCGTGTACCATCAGAGGTGTAGTATTTTCTGTGTATTTCTCTCTATAGACAAATTAGGATGTAAACAAAAACATTTATTATATCAACTATATTTTAAAAGGTACCAACAGCTACGATAGTTCGTAGATAGGGAAGTGTTCGATTTATAAATGCGATCTTCTGAAGAACTCTATTATTTTTTTTAATCTTGAGAGTTATAATAGAGATGACCAGCGCGACAAAATCGAATTTGGTATCTTCACTTGGTAGCCAACGACCAACTAATGGGCCTAGGTCAAATTAATATTATCTGCTTGGTGGGATTTCGTTAAATTATACCGATCCTGATGAAACTTATGAATCCAGGTGAAATTTGGCGACATCCCGATCCGTCTTCTGAATTTTGATTTTTAGTGCACATATGTGCTTCTGAGACTTGAATCCAATTATTAAACAGACTTGTAAACTAATAAAAACAATTACACGACCTGAGCGCCGTTTGCAACATTTTTTGTCGATTATTCCGCGTGCCGCACATGCCCCAGTAGTGACGTTCACGGGCTCCCGTCCAAGTTCACCCACCCGCGCTCCTATCTACTTTGTCACTGTTATTATAATAATTTATTTAACAGCCAGAGGTTACCATCACCTATGTATATTAACGAAATGTTCACAACAAATAGCCGTGTATCGCTACGCAATTACGCGGGGTTGGTGTGCGAATAATTAAATAAGATCTCATGAATTTTCATGAACGTTGCGGGGTATTTGCAAAATAGACTTAATTTTTGATGTCCCTATTTCAATTCCGGACACGTTTCATTTACCTGCCGGACACTGTTTCATTTACAAGCCGGACACTGTTTCATTTACCGGCCGGAAACTGTTTCATTTACCAGCCGGACACGGTTCATTTACCAGCCGGACACGGTTCATTTACCAGCCGGACACGGTTCATTTACCAGCCATATCGCTGGCACGCTTCAGACGCAGAGCGTTCTGATGGTGTCGAAGGTGCAGGGCGAGTCTGTTTTCGTATCTCGGTTGATCGAGCGTCAAACTGATCATTTCTGAGCGTTATGCACGTATATGATCACTGTATAACACACACCCCTATCTGGTCGACCCTATTTTGTCAGTGTTAAATACTACAACAACGCAGGGGGTGTTCTCGCTATTAACCGTACGAATGTAGAAAGGATTAATGGATATCCAAATTTGTACTGGGGATGGGGAAGCGAATACGACGATCTCTCTGCCAGGTTCCTTTTAATGATACCCTTACTCAGTATCTCTCAATGGACACTAATGAATTACAGAGAATTCTTGTTAATCATATTTGCTTCTCATAAAAAATCACTAATGTGAATTTTCTTAAACTGGGTAAAATCTTTCCGATACATGAGAGAATTGTGATGTTGGATGGATTGTATGGTTGTTCTCTTACATGGTATTGTTGTAAATGGAACTCACTGTGCAGCTCGTCGATTTCGTCCTTACTCTAGTAATTTAGCTAATCTATTAGTGTTGTGACCATTTAACTGTTCAGATATAAAAGCTTGTTTCTGTTTTTCACTAATTCTTCATAGCGACTATGACGATGGCGAAATTGCCTGCATAGGTTTTTCCTTTTTTCGATATTTGTTCTATTTTCCACCGAATTATTCAACATTGTTATCCATTTCATGCTCACTGTAAATGTACATAATTGTATCTAACACTGATCTGTATTACCTGTATAGTGTTAGATGTTAATTTTCTATAATTTAAGTAATTACATTATAGTCAATTTTTGGGTGGAGCGCTTGCAGAAAGCAAGAGCCGGGGTTGATGTTGACGCGGCCACCGGAGCACATCGGCAGATTTAAAACCGCCAGACACAAACCAGCGTCCAAGGTCGGGCAAGGGTACGTCCAACATACGTAGTTTGGCAAAAACGATGATGGTGTGTGCAATAAGTATTTTATACTGAAAGTATACATGTATGAAAAAGCTTGTTTTAATGGAATTACGTAATTATTTAACAAGGTGCTATTTTTTTCTTATTTACCATCGGGCTTGCACAACTACTGGCATCAATTTGGAACTAGATAGACTTACAATTGCTGCGAAATTGTTACTGTGTGTGTGCGTGCGTACGTTTGCACACTTTGCCGGTTGTATGTATCCTGCGATGTTATCGTTTTTATTTATTTATTTATTTATATGCTGACTACCGAAGTAATCGTTGTGTAGGCCAATACCATTTATGACCCTTTACAAAGCTAGCCTATGTGGTTAACACAACAATTTGATTAGCCTCACTTATATAAGGGGTGGGGGGATAAGACCTAATTTGAAAAACCAACCGAGTCTGGGCAGACCATTGACCTTTTGCCATTCACGCCACTGGTTCCAGATGTCTACATAAGAGCTACATGTGTTGCACACTCCGCTAAGTCCATGAAAGGTCATTGGTTATTTGCAATGAGATGATGACATAGCGGAGGGGTAAGCGACATAGAGATCATATATAGAGCATCTGAAGCACCGCAAACGTCAGAGGGAAAAAGCCCTAACAGAACCAAACTGCGAGGGATAGACCCCATGGGGTATGGGGTTTAACGCGCTTCCAGCCCGAAAAACGCCACAGTTAGTATACTAGTTAGAGCGGGATTTGAACCAGGGACCCCTGGATTCAAAGTCAAGCGCTCTAACCACTACGCCAGCTGCCCCCTGTGTGTTATCGTTACAGTGTTCATTCTCATTCGTGTCGATTACCGTAAATTCAGTAGCTTTTCCGACATCTATGCTTTTAAGAACCTCGTTATTCTTCGGCTGGCGAAGCAGGTGGCCCCGTGACGGACTCAACGACACAAGCGGGATGAACTGCGCTTTGCGGGCCGTCCGACTCTATCGTGTATACACCCACATACTCGTGGATGTCGGGCGGTCTCAGTACAACAGAGTCGACAAGTCTAACGACACGAGTACGGAATCTCTCCAGTGGTGGGTCAACGGTGATAACGGATGATTTACTATACATGACACGTGGCAACAACGCAGCGTTGGAGAGTCGATCACACGTGTAATACGAACGCACTGGTCGTGTAAGATTAGGAAAACTGCATTGTGTTCGTTAAGACATTATCAGATTATCCGATTCACGACCTAGATACGCCTGATCTAGGTCTGATTTTAGATTATCTCTCGTCAGACCTACTTAATGCAGGCCTATATCTAATCTTATATTACCCGCTATCAATGCATTTTGCAAAAAATTGGACAAAATACTTATCTGCTCGCACACCGACGTACAGACAACCTATGACTACCTACCTAAAAAGAAGACGCATAAATGCGATCCATCCGCAATCTCTAAGATTTACGTCGCCAATGCGTGTTTTATAATGATACTATACTATAATGTTACGATTATCTACCACTACTCTCCGCCGTCCATTAAAAGCGTTCACGGTGAATGCATGTATGGCCCATTTAGTATTATAAAGAGAAGCCCTTTTTATTGCGTTTTTCTTCTCTGACAACCTTCGCCTATTTACATGATTTGGTAACAATAACGGATTTTAATACTTTTAATATTGATCATATTGCGACGAAATAGACAACAAATGAGATCGACTCGACACGCACCGTGGAAACAGATAGTTGAGCGTAACGCCAATGTTGCGGGTTCAAACCCACCCACCAAACTGTTTTCATGATCCTCTATAAGCTTGTCATTCCTGATTGCTGTAATAGACCGGTCTCTAGAACGGCTGGACGGTTGATATTATCTTAACGTGTGATATGCTAGTATCGATGACAGAGTATATGAGCTGAAGAGGTACTATAAACATCCTCTGTGACACTCACAAGAGTTTTTTATGACCGATACTTGCGATCTAGGAATGTTGTGATTTAGTTTTTATCTTCAACGACGGTCAGATGATTATTTATAGTGTCTTCTGTGTCTAACAAATCCACCGTGTGCTCCCAGGTTTCTTCATTTTTACTACCCCTAGTCAAGCTGAAAAAAGTGCTCTGAACGCTGAACTACGCAATACTCACTTCCACACTACACAATAGGATCTGTAGCCCAGAAACCGTTCTGTATAAGTTTACCAATTTAAAACCAAACTATGGCTTAATATGGGTATTGGTGATGATTCAGACGGACAATTTTAGCCGAGAATTCAACTAGTCTCCTATCAGGGTCTGCGTCGCAAGTCATCGACGGACATTATTTCCGTAAAATTCTGGGCGACTCCTGGCGCACTGGATCTGCGATAGTGCAATAAAAATCGCCGGTGTATAAATAAGGACGTTCGGGTTTTTCACATGACTGTAGACTATCGCGAATGAAACACCTTGGCATATTCAAAGATGTGTGATAAGCGTATGATTATTAACAGTTGACGTATGCCGTAGTTTTTGGGTTGCTATCGTAGGCCCAACATGATACGTTGGGAGAATGAAGCCATATTTGTTTTTGTTATCGTTAAAACAATTACACGATAAAAATAATATGTGAATTGTACTATTTCTGCAGATATAGATGAGTCTTCAAGTGCATGATTTTCCTTATGCACAAGTCTAGCAGAAACGCTGAATAATTAAGTAAAAAAGTGAAATAGTAACGACTAAAATATATCGGGTGGATTAGGTACTTGCATTTCAAAGATATCAAATCGCATCATTTCCGGTAGAATGATACGATACAAGACGTAAACTTTACGTCCATCCAACTCGTTCGCTATGGCTCTCTGATGATGGAAATTTATACACGTACGTAGAGCAGTGCTCCTTGTCTAACGAAGCTAAAGCGTAAGATGTCGATAACCCGCGATCACGAAAGTTGCACACTTATAATAATTGTATCAAACTGCGACTTTCAATACTAAACGCTAGCCGCCATTGTGGGGCTCCGTACTCTAATACTGTATTAGTTGTTTAACTCCTTATACTTCGGCAAGAACGGGACAAGATAGCTCAGTCGATAGCGCGCCGGTTTCCCACGGTTACCTTCCGGGTTCCGAGTTCCATCACCGCGTACGCTGCTTTTTATATACATTATATGAAAGATTTATATCTCATTTGGAGAAAGAGGAGGCGCTATTTTTGTGTGTTTTTGTTTTGTTTTAAATTAATTACATGGATTACATTAATCATATGAAAATTTTACAAATCCTTCCCTATGCACAAGTCTCGAACAAATTTGTCATTATTAAGAAAAATAGTAAACAGTAACGAATGAGATTCATCAAGTGGATTTGGTACTTGCATTACAAGGCTAAAAAGCATTTAAATCAT
>WURV02165702.1:0-14975 GCA_011762755.2 Epimenia babai
TTTTGAAGTTTTATAGTATCGGTGCAGAGAAGTAGCAAGACTGTTTCATGAATGACTACAAACAAGGGAAACAATTTTGGTCTAAAGTAAAACTTGAACAGATGCCTAAAATGACCAACCTGGTGCTCTACTGTTGAGGGAATATAGACACATAAGTAAAATGGTAAGATCTGTCCGACTAGCAGAGAGTAGCAGATGAAGCTAAGCTTTCTGACATCAACTAAACCTTATTAAGTGCAAGGGAGTCAACCTCCCTGAATGAGTTATTACAGCACCCAACAAGTAAGGTAGAGGTCACGGTTTGAATTGCGTAGGTCACGAGTGTTTCCCCAACGTAGTGAGTTTTATCTGTTTACTTTTACCCAATTACCTTTCACCTGTTCATCTATGACAATAGCTCCAAGTACTATGACAATTAAAAGACTCTAGCATGTGCTACGGACGCGTCAGGCCAGCCAAGAGAGTTACGCATCTGGGTTAGACTAGCGTAAAAGCCGAGGAAGTGATACACTCACAATAAAGCTAGATCTCAGTCGCCCAACCCTGCTTAGCGCCGGGGGAGCTAACGATGATCTAGATGGTTTCGATTCTGCCACGTCCTAAATGTATACACACAGTATGGTAAAACTTACGATGATAAAAACATAGCAAATGCAAGCAATTTATTTAATCTAACATTTTTCTGCTGTTCTCCATTACATCTGCAGTTCAAACTCTCTCAATGTCTTAACGTGATAGCTTCCAACTGACTATCATATTTACCAATAATTTATATATTATAGGTGAATAGTCGTTTAAATTGGTATGAAATACCCAAGAACAATAATGGTCTGCTAATGGTCATGTAATGGTGAGGTAGACAATCGCGATTGTTAGTTACGTAATGTAAATATTCATACGAGGGTAGGCTGAAAAGTTCATAGGCCGACCCTGATGCTTTTTCCCGAATGAGACTGTTTCGTGGTTTTTTCAACATAATCCCCCTTACTCTTTACAAACTTCGTCTAACGATGATGCAGAGTTTGGATTATTGAAAAACTGCTCGATGTCACATATGACGTCATCAGAGGTTCGATATCGTTTGCCAGCCATATGTTTTTTTGATATTTGGGAGGAGACAATAGTCCGAGAGAGCCAAATTTATGCAGCGCAGCCATTGCAATGACTGACTTGTGAGTTGGAGCATTGTCTTGATGAAACAAACTCCTCCCTACGCCAGCTTTCTACAGGGTTTCGTCTTGATTTCTTAACGTACCTTCCCAAATAATTCTGCATGGTGCTCCCCGTTGATAGTATGACCCTTTTAAATAAATAAATAAATAGGTTTTCTCTATACAGATCTGTTCCAAGTAAAACATGCTCAAAGAGCGGTTCACGGTAACCATAATTGAAAGGTAACATAGACGATGAGCACAAAACAAGTAAAATAAGCTAAGACTATAGAGTAAACCGATGTTTTGAGCTGATGCTTAAAAGAAGAAAGACTACGAACAATTATAATCTCATATGGAAGATTGTTCCATAAAGCAGAACGAAAGCAACGGCTACTGGTAGTGAAAAGATGGCACCTTTTGACAGTAGCCAATGACTGAGTTGCCGACCAGAGTTGATGAGAGGGCACATGCACAGAAATCATGTCATTAATGTGAGTCGGATCCGTCTGATGAATGGCTTGGAAGACAAACGATAGAACCTTATAAAGAATACCTTATAAAGAAACAGGCAACCAATAGAAGTCGAGCAAATGCCTAGATGTATGAGAAAAATTTGACATTAGAACAGCAGACAATTACAGTAGTCCAAACGGGAGGGAATAAGAGAACAGATTGTTATCTCAGCAGTAGAGCGACTAATATACGGTCTAATGCTTCTGATCGGACAGTGATAACTTTATTTCAAAGAGTTTTACATGATGTCTGAGACTCTAAGACGCTCAGTGCCGATAATAACTGACATATTACAACAGGGGGTCTGAATGCCTGCGGTTGATAACAAGGACTTCAGTTTTATCATCATTCAATTTCAAAAGAAATTCGTAGGTAATCACTAAAAATGAAAAAAAGGGGGTATATCATCTTGCATGCTAAAGAAACCATCCCGGCCTTCTCCGAAGGGGTGAAGAGGGGTGTTTCCATTGCATAGATTGGCGTATTGTCTCTTGTTCAAAGTGATGGACCAAGCACTCATCTTTGGTTACAAAACATTGTAAAAAACAAAAAATTAAGTTTTCTAGATCTGCCGCAAAAAGCTCCAATTTCTCGTTTCTACTCTCTCACGGGAAATGTCCACATCCTCGGCTATCTGATTCATAGTCAAACACACGTCACCGATTACTAACTCCTACACACGCTCGATGCTTCCTTCAGTCATTGAGGTAGTTGACCTTCCAGACCTTGGATCATCTTGAAGACTTCCTTCACTCCTCTTGTACTCTGCCTCCCACTTTTGTACTGTGCTTTTGGGCTAACCCTTTCATTTTCAGATACTTGATAAAACCGCGATGCCAAATTCTGTCCATTTTGGTCGGAAGCTACAGTACGTACGAGGTGAGACTGCACAAATGACTAATATATGCGAGTACACTGGAGACAACTGCGTACTCAGTCACCGCAATGACTCGCCCTGCTATATGAAAAGTTTCATATGTCTGGCTTGGGTCATTTTTAGTGAGCCTATAAACTTTTCAGCCTACCCTCGTATGAGTAGTATAATTATTCATAGGTCAGCAATCTCAATGTTCATAGTTCAGTAAACTAAATATTCATAGATCAGTAATATAAATATTCATAGTTCATTTCTAAATATTCATAGTTCAGCAATCTAAATATTCATAGTTCAGTTAACTAAATATTCATAGATCAGTAATATAAATATTCATAGTTCATTTCTAAATATTCATAGTTCAGTTATCTAAATATTCATAGTTCAGTAATCTAAATATTCATAGATCAGTAATATAACTATTCATAGTTCAGTAATATAAATATTCATGATTCAGCAATCTAAATTTTCAGTAATGTAAATAAATATTTATTATTAGTTCAATAATCCAATTATTCATAATTCGCTAATCTAAATATATTTATAGTAGTCTTAATATCACACATTCCTTTGACAAGGCCAAATAGACCAGCTGATAGTCAGATCCAGAGTTTAGGACACCAGTGGCCAAGAGTCTAACCTAGACTCAGGGATTTTGTGCTATGGGCACTTCGCCACCATGATAATTAAGGCTGACTACATTTAGTAGTTGGTAGGGTATAACCAAAGATCTAGAGTTGTTGTGTGACTCGTTAAAATAACCGACACTGTGGATAAATCACGATGATGACGGCGGCATACCTGATAGGTATCGCCAGTTAGAGGCTACGACTATAACAATGAACGATTAGTTTGTCAATAGTCTGTAAAATATGTGTGGATGCGACTTATACAAGTTAGCCGAGAAGACGCAAGGCGGCTCTACGTTGCAGTGTGTAGATCACAACATGCAAGAGAAGCGGAAGCCGTACCTGGGCTAGCTTAGCATTTAGACAAGCGGCTTTTCTCTCGCATAGTGTCAAATGGTCGTCCTGAAAGTTCCACGATTAATCATGCAGAAATATGTGAACATGCAGTATCGCACAATCTCATCGCAGGGGTGGGCCAAAAAGTCACGGTTAACAAGGATTAAAGGCGCTCTGTCTGGAGAGTCCTATAAGAGTTAATAAGTTTTTAGGGAGTGCGACCCAATTTCTAATAATTCATAATAATATCTCAAATTTGTCGAGCAGTCCTTAATATCATTAGCGGCACCACTTTAATGACTTTATTAATAAATAACCCACGATTTATTTTATTCAAATAGAATTGCTGTCCAATTTGACTTCTGGTCCAGATTTGGCACATGAATTACCTTCGACATAGCTGACTGACATGTACGTACAATTGTTAGTCTGTTGTCGCATCTATATATCTTAGGACAGCAGTTAATTATACTGGGGTAATGAATATAAAAGGTAGCAAGGAGTTTGCTTCCGCTACATTCAGTGCCGCTATGAAAATAGTATTTGGTCAGCGTAATTGGCAAGCTTTGGTACATACTGTATCCAAATATTCATGTAATACAACCTTATTCATATAATTCAATTCAATATAATTAATTTTAAAAATTGAACCGTTAATTTATTTAAGTACATAGATGATATATAAGAACATAGGCCAAACTGGCCACAATAATGCTTGGCCCTTGTGATGTGTGATTATTGAATGTCATAGGTGCCAGTGATTTGTAACTTCCCTTTGTGATATTTACAATAGGGAAATCTATGGAAGTCATCTCAGATATTAAAACTGTACTTCACGTACATGACATAGACACTTTAAAGATACACTTAACTACAGTTCCATATAAAATCTTGTGAACGGAAAGCTCCACTCAATCGGTTAATCGATAACTGGAAGGAATTTTTGTCGAATGTCTAAGATAAATTCTGGAGTTGAAGACAACAGTCGTAGAATCGATTTATTTCGTAACAGAGAATTGAGATTGGCGTTTTTTGTGCAGCTATACGACACTCACGGCCAGAAAGGTTTTGTCGCGGTTTTTTCTGCCAAAGAGAGGCGTACTCGAGGGACTGGGTAAGTCACGCATATCTGAAGCACCCTGAATGAAACGATATTGAGCATGCATGGGACGGGAGGGCGAATCAAGAATACATCGTGGTAGCGAGACAAGGCAGCGCTGGGTGCTAAATACGTGATGTCGTGGTCATGAAACGACTTTGCTTCCAATAGGGGTATTTTACGAATCGTTATATAGGTCATGTTTAGCTCTTAACGATAGCAGCCTTTATATTGCATCCCGTGACGTTGCTGAGGGATGTTGTTACGTTGTTAGAATTTCATTTAATCCGCCTCTTTTGGTTAGCTATTTCTGCTATAATACCATGCAGGTGGTCTGGGCATGTAATAGGATGCATGTCAATCCCATTCAGTCACAAATTGTATTGTGGCGTTTTGTTTGAGGCTGACTCAGAGAAATTATTAAAATTTCTATAAATAGTGTTTCTGTTTTTCTAGTAAAAATGCCATTTGGATGTCATACACCTGGCAAAAATACACAGTTAGTGATTTTATAAGTATATAACTGAATTCCTTAATATTGGATCCAAGATCCAAGAAAACTGAACGCCGTATTCATATAACAAAGTTAATGATTAAATTTGTATTTAGACCTAATGACTGTATTCTGTCTATGAATGTTTCTTCCACCCGAAACCACGGATTTAGCACTCTATGGATATATGTAAAGCATAGAAATTCAAGCTTGCGAAAGAATCGAACACGAAAATGAACAAAAAACACAGCAAGTCACAATAGGATTATAGGAAATGCAGATAACTTAAAAAATTTCAGGCATGAAAATAAAGTGATTTTTCATGATTTTTTATTTGGTTATGTATATTAACGTATATATTTATTTTAGATTTATATGCGTTGTGCGAAAATGTAATAAATGTCTGCAACAGCTTTATTACATTTACATTCATAGATCAATAAGTAACTAGTGTCAATCATTCAAAATATGAGTCAGAATTAGGGTTAGTGACAATGCATTCATACATCATTAGTCAGAGAAAGATGCGGGTTACTATAGCTAACTGCTGTTACCCATGCCAAACAACGGAGAAACCCGAATACCCGATGATCAAAATGAGGGGGATAGATGCTAAATGAGAGCAGTTAAGAAATTGTGTCGCGCTTTTAACACATAAATATGTCTTATTATTTTCTTTCACTCTTTGTGAAATGAGCTGTAGGTATCATCATGGAGTATAAAAGTCAGGTAAAGTTTCAAGGAAAATTTGCTATCTTAGCAATGTACAAAACATTTAATACCATTTTTTTCTTTTATCACAGAGACTGTTTCACAGACAAAAAATAATGTTGCAACATGACTGTAAAAAAATCCATGTCAATTTATGAGGAATAGAAATGTGATTAGACAGGTTACAAATAATTGATTCAATTCATCCGCAGATCGAGTAAAATCATGATTTGAATAATTTGAATGAGGACTAAAAGGGCGTGGGCATGAATCAGGTTTCGTTACATATTTAGTTAGTCAAACGTGCGAGCAAGGCTATGGAAAACACTTGATTACTGCTAATAATGAAAATAAATGTTGAGTGCAGCCATCTAATTCAAAGAAAGCGACCGCTAATACTATGCTTATTGCAAACACAAAGAACTGTCAGTGACAAATGCTAAAAACTGACGATAAGCCAAGTCAGAAATTATCGGTCAGCCTCACTTCCGGCAACCACGTCTTAAGATATTGCTTGTTTTTTTTTGCATAAATAATTATTTCAGAACAGATCAGTCTCCTTACACTGGTAATCTATTAGTAATTAGTTGTTAATGTTGTTGCTGTAACCGATGGCCGCGTATTTCATGTTTACTTAATAGATAGGGCCACAGTTTTTTAAGACAGCGGAGGCATTTAGAACTGTTTGGGACAGTGCCTCCATACTTAACCTGAGCCAATAAAAGGTGTAAAAATCGTTACTGGCTACTGTCTCTGATAAAGCAGGTCTAATGCCTCAAGTTTCTATCGCGGAAAAGCAAATTAACTATCCGTCAAGACTTCGAAAAAACGTATCCATTTTAGTTTAGTATATAGTACCTAAGAATAAAGGGTGAAACTTTTTATATAGACTAATTTTATTATTCTCAAGCGTTCGTAAAAAACAGTTTGCTTCATTGGGTGATCAAATCCTTTCAGTGTAAGTTTCAACTACTTTCATCACCTGATGAAGCGTAGTGTTTATGCGAAAGCTCCTGATCAATAGAATTAGTGAGTCAATAAATGTAAAAGGTGTTGCCCTTTATCTTTCTTTCGATAATTTTCCGAGAGATCGATCGATACTGTAGATGCATAAAATAACATGCGTACTCTCAAGTAATCAATAACTCGTTCATCGTTCTCGATAATTCACACACGTTTACTTCCACTAAATTCGCCTGCATCGTGCAATATTGCTGTACTGTCTAAAGTCAGACATTTATAAACATCGAAGTGATAGGAACAACAGTAGACAAAGTTTCGTGAATATATCCATTTCCCTACATTTATATTCCACACGATCTAAACCATAGCGATTCAGACCAGCTGCAATAGAAATATTTAGGTTGCATAGAATAGATACGATACGATATAAAAAAGATCATTACGTTTCGTTATAAAGCGTGTAAAAAAAACCCAGACATTCCAGGTTGCGTAAACGTAAAATTCGTTTCCATCGTGGTTTTTACATCCGAACGATTTATTAACATCATTAATAGCCAGCTGTAAACATATCTCATTCAATGAGACGGTGTGCCGGAACAATCAAAACATTCTTCATCATTATTCGTGGAAAAATAATTCCAACTGTATTACGTCTTTTCCCTACAAAAACTAGACAGATGAAATAAGAAAATGATGTCAATCAAATAATTTTTTAATCTGAAAGAGAAAATGAGCTAAGTGGAGTAAGTGTAGATGGAATACAGAATTGATGAGTGATTAGTTGTGAGTGGTGGTTTGGTCCAGGAAGTTTAAGCATAAAACAAATAAAATATAAATATGTAATGGTTTTATAGGAGATCAATGAATTTAGATTCCTTAGAAAGTTCAAGATGTTAGAATTTACTAAGAAAACAGAAAAGAAAACTAGAAGAAATAAAGTGGAGAATAGTTTAACTTAGAAAAGGGATTTAGTGTTCAATAAAAATTATTTAATCTATTAAACCATATCATACGATTTCACTGCAAGACCGAAGAATATGCTTAATATTAACGATAAAATTCCTGGATGTTGGCTATGTTAGTTAGTTAGGTTACAGGACAAGTTTAGGAGAGTCAGGAGATGGAAGAGGAGGATGGAGGAGGTCGAAGAATGTTTAGGTGAAACTCACACTAAAAGAATTTGATTTTTGGACTGTTGACGATCGTTTGCTTTTTCTACTCATAACGGGAGTGACTATGATGGGATAGGTCGAGGATTTCTGAAAGTCCTACAAGAAAAAAGCAACAAAAGTAACAAAATAAATCACAAAACAAACAAGTTGCGTCGCAAGTCAAACAGCAAGCGTCCGATGAAGGCGAATTATTTTTATGATATGGCTGATGAAAGAAATATTTGATATAAATGCATGCATGTAGGCAACTTAAAGCGAAACAAATATAAATTATTAACAGAAAAAGTTTTAAAAGAAAAAAAGGATGCATGGTGTGTGTATTACATGCACAGTTAAACTTTCATAATGCAATGCCATATTTTACAAGCTATGTCCTACACTGAGATATAGAATTTCAAAATATTTCACAATAAGCAACAATTCGCAATGAACTGTTTGATATTAAGTGATCTCAAGTGTGCTTGAGTGTTGAATTAGATAGTTTTCAACTGCACTCCCATGATAAATTTCTTTTCTACATTTATAGTCCTTCACCAACAAAATTGATATCTAATGTAACTATGGGTGTATGACATATATGACATCGTTATCTCATCTCTATTTCTGTAATATTTTACATGGCATAAAGTAAACATTGTAGAAGCATCCATCGTATGTATATGTTGCTCTTAAGGATTGTGCGTAAACTGTTTCTATATATAGCTTTAAGAAAACAGCATAGGACATGCGCGGGTCCTATGGAATGAAATGAAATTTATTTGTTTAAAGTGATATAGATGAAACGAAGTTGTGTGGGCCATACAACCTCGTGGGGATCAGTTACATCTTCGAAGGTAGTAGTACTTTTTAGGCTACCCTTTTCCATAAGTAGTGATTAGATAATACAGAATACTGCCCAACCACTGAGGGTGCAACGAGCTCTAGGTTATCACTGACGGTGTCAAATCCGAGAAAATGGGTTGGGGGCAACAGGCATTTGGCACGATAACAATGCCAAATCACTTTACGGACTACAAACCAGTCTCTACTAATGGATCGGTCAAGACTCGGGTCACCGAGGTCCCATAACTGATGTCACAGGTCAGCAGGGTATCTGTGGAAATTCTACCAAATACAAAGGGAGAAAAGTGGGGAGACATGCAAGGGGTTGTGGAAAGGCAAGACAGCTGACACGAGTATAGAAACATTAAATTCTGACCCGTGACTAAAACAAATATCTCTATGATTATAGACCTAGTTATAGTTAGCACAAGAAAAGATATATGAGAAATAAAATAACACATTTTCGGATGAGATGAGGATTAATACGAATTTTCTTCGTTCGTTTCTTGTTTATTGTCAACACAAATGAAGTTATTGCCACTGAAAGGAGTGTATAAATCCTTAATACAATACAAATTTCATATATCAAAGATACATCATTAGGTGCAGTGGACATGAATGGAGATGTATTTTAGTTTTTTAAGTTTAAGGGCCACAATCTTAAATTAAAAAAGAAAAAACGTAAATTGGGCATTTATATCCTGCGCTTTAAAGCCGCTTGCGCGGCTTGGAAAATGACGGTTTGCGATGAGACACAGGGGAGTTGGCAGCTCAATAAGAGGCGTCCGTAAGCCACTAGCAAATATAATCTTCCCATACTCAATTCATTGGGAAGTAATCGAATGTACATTTCGAGATATAAGTTAAAAGTATTGTTCAGTGTGACATATAATGAGCAAGCACAGATACATCATTGATTCATTCTTGTTAACAAAATGGTCGATGAGTGGTTATTCGAGCTGTATATTTCACGTTGTATATTTGTAAACGTTTTGTGTTTCTCGACATGAGAAGGCTCGCGAATTTCTAACAGTAGTCAATGAGTAGTATAGCGTGCCGTTGGTATCAACAGCATCAATATGACTAACTAGTGAAGCTGATAGTCGAGTGCTGGAATCGTAACAGGAAGTTCGCAGGTTCGAAACTATTCACCGGTCACCTTTTCTGCGGTGATCCCCAGCAAGTCATTTATGTCTAATGGTAAATCCATCTCTGAGATAGGTAGATATTTGCTATAGTCTTTCGTGGGTGATACGAGAGGGTCGAAGGCAATGTATTTGTGCTGAATAGCTATCATGAACGTTCATTTTAAACTACATCTGAGAGCATTTACTGACTGATACTTGCGCTCCACATATGTTGGACTTGACTTCACTTTTACTGGCCGACACTTAGGTCCATAAATGTTGGACTTCACACCTTTATTGACTGATACTTGCGCTCCACAAATGTTGGACTTGATTTCACCTTTATTGGCTGATACGTGGCTTCTATAAATATTATCCTTTAGCTTTTTACTTACAAATCTAGAAGACGCTGACCTTTGTGTTATTAAACTGAACATAAAGCTATAAGGTTAAAACGGCCCATTGATCCCTAGCTGTAGAAATGCCTCGAAAGAGAAGGCTGAAAAGTAGGTGGGGGATGGTTGTGGGGCTGGTGGACAAATTAAGATATAACTAAGTATGGGCTAGAAAAAATGTGGAATAGAGGTCGTGAATTATTATTTTATATGATAGACAACAGCAGATGCTATGTGCAGTTGAAAAACGTAAGAGTAATGACCCTCCACTATCTGTGAGACGTGAATTGTCTGTGTGTATCCCTTAGTGATGGTAACGTCACTCTTGTTGATGACGGTGACGGTGAAGGCGCTGATGATGTTTGGGGTATCGTGTGAAAATGATTTGGAGGAATGTGCGGCGCAAAAGTTTTAGACATTTGGCGCAAAAATATTTCATTTGGCGAATATTTCGGCTCATAAATTTTTGGAGCAAGTGAACGTTAAATATGCCGCAGGAGTGGAATATTGGTGGATGCGCACATTGAAATGAGTTTTATACTCTAGTGTGTGTCCACATGTAGGGATGTGTCATGTGTTGTTTGCATGAAGGATTGTAGATATGAAAGTGGAAATAGGCTGGTTAAAAAATATTTAAAGTTGGGTTGACATGTCATCATGAAATGAGAAGAGTTACATCTGGAACAGACCAACCAATTTATCGATAAAACAACTTCCTGGATTTTATACATTGTCGATAGCATTTATCGCTTCTGAGTATCCATAGGCCACACTAGATGTCATGTACAGAACAACTGAATACAGCCTATTAATCAGTGATAACATCAATAACATCAAGGAAACATTTTTCGACCATGAAGTTCGTTGATTTCCTGTAAAAATTGATAAAATTAATAACGGTATTTGAGGAACTTTGCGATGAGTAATGACATGAATAGGTTATTGTTCGTCACTCCAGTGTAGAGGTGTGAGATAACTCATCACTTGCTAAACGTGTTACATCCCACTCGTGGTATAAAGATGTCGTTATCTCCGACTGACGGATAGTGTCATCATCTCACAAAAGGGCAGCTCGCAATATATGAGCCAAGTTTTACGTTATTAATTGGTAAATTCGCCTTGATAATGGATCGAATATGAATCGCGTGCGTTTGCAAATTACTGAATGCCCCACATCAGAAACGTAACATCACGAAAGAGGCGAGGTAGTGGTGCGGACATCCTGATACCCCAGCACCTATCGGCACCTACCTTTAATGCCTCTAAACAGCGCTGAAATCTCTCTAATACTGGTCGGAACATAAGTAGAAACACGACTGAAAACGTGACGAGCATGACTCAACAGCACACGTACCGGTTGGCTGTGTTCGCTGGCATCTTGGTACGAGTAGTGATAGGTCGGGATGGTCTGCGGCTGACCCGGCGGGTGCGACGACCGTTCCTTGTGTTTCTTTTCCGGTTTGTCGGGCTTGAGCTCTCGCTCCTTCGACGACGAGTCTTTGTTGTACGAAAATGGCGGTATGTGACCTTGAAACGTCTGTGTAGGACGCACAAATAGCGCTTTTACTTCACTTCATTGGTTACTTGAATAGACCACTTAGTACTGAGCTTGATGGCTTGTATGCCATACTTGACACGTAGGAAAAGTGGTTGACATTAGCATTTTGAATGACTCTCGATTTTCTTGTCAATTCGTAAATTAGCACAATTTATCCCGGCAATATAAAAAATATCCGCCATTTCCTTTTGGATAGCCCAATTTAAACCGCAATTTTCTTGTCAATTCATAAATTAGGGCAATTTATTCCTTAAAACAAGATATCGCGATCGTATTATTTTGGATGACGCAATTTTTCACTTAATTTTCTCGTCAATTCGTAAATGAGGACAATTTATTACAGCTATATTCAACAAGATATTGCCGGTGTTTCATTAAAAATAACCGAAATTATCATTAATTATGCCCGATATTCGGGTTTTGAATTTAGAGATATAACTGATAGTTTAGTTATCACAATATGATACTGAATACTGAAATCTGGCATTGAGAGTGGAGTTCAACAAATTCACGTTTTTAATCTGAAGGGTGCTGCAATTTGATCTCTGATTACCTAACACTAAGCAGGATACAATCATCGGGCATGACTAGAAACGAAGAACTGGCTACTCGCGCCTTTCACGCGAATGGCTATCCACCTGCATCGCGTGATTAGCTACTTATCTATCTATGTCGCGTGATCGGCTACTCAACTCTGCTGTGTTACCACCCACCAGCATCGCGCGATTGGCGACGAATCTGCATCGTATGATTGACTACCAACCTGTATCACATTATCAGCTACCCACCTGTGTCACATTATCAGCTACCCACCTGTATCAGATTATCAGCTACCCACCTGTGTCACATTATCAGCTACCCACCTGTATCACATTATCAGCTACCCACCTGTGTCACATTATCAGCTACCCACCTGTATCACATCATCAGCTACCCACCTGTGTCACATTATCACCTACCCACCTGTGTCACATTATCAGCTACCCACCTGTGTCACATGATCAGCTACCCACCTGTATCACATTATCAGCTACCCACCTGTATCACATATACCAGCTAGCCACTTGTATCACATTATCAGCTACCCACCTGTGTCACATGATCAGCTACCCACCTGTGTCACATGATCAGCTACCCACCTGCGTTGCGTGATTGGCAGGCGTAATGAGCGTGCCGCTACTCGACGTTGATTGGCTACTCATGCTGTGACTGTCGTAGCCTTTGATGATGCTCGACTGGTTGATGAACTGCTGGGTGCCACGAGGCACGTGATTGGTCGATGGCGTAGAAGGGATGGCTGGTGTCGTGCCGAGGGTGTTGGGATAGCGCATCATGACGATTTTCTGGCATGCTGTGACAACGAACAATAAAATTCGTAATGTACTGCGATACGCGGACAAAAAGAGGCCAAAATTCCGTAATAAACTGTTGGAGAAACAAATCTTAAAAACGACTAAGCAGAAATAAGTAGGAATGGAATAAAATAATCAACAAATGAGTGGGCAAAAACACAACCAAGGGGTGGCTAAAATAAGCAACACAAGATATAATGAAAAGTGCCAAGGAGGCGGGAAAAGTGCCAAGGAGGCGGGAGAAGTGCCAAGGAGGCGGAAAAAGTGCCAAGGAGGCGGGAAAAGTGCCAAGGAGGCGGGAAAAGTGCCAAGGAGGCGGGAAAAGTGCCAAGGAGGCGGGAAAAATAAGTAACAATGATGTGACTTAAAAAAGTTACAGAGAAATGTTCTAAATAAGCAACAAAAAAGTTGGCCGATGAGTGGCAATAAAGTTGCCAAAATAAGTAACAAAGGAGTAGCAAAAGTCCATAACATCTGCGTCGCCAAAATAATGAACAAAGATGTACTCAAATGAATGGTAGTAAAGCTTGTGCTTAAATAAATGACAAACGGATGCCCGGAACAAGCCACATACAGGCTGCCAAAAACATAACGAAAGAAAAGACAAAATGTGAGACACAGCGGTGCCCAAAATAAGTGACTAAGTTGATAATTGATCAGAAAGACACACGAATGGAATGACAAATGAGTGAGATAGGCTGCAAGCCTTAAGGGTGGTGTTCATGTAGTGTAGTAACATTCTCAAGTGGTGGCAGTACTTAATTTTCCTACCCAAAGGCAATGACAATGACAGCCAGAATGAATGTGATGGTAATAGAGGTAGCCAATGTGGTTCTCTATGAAGAGGTGGAGGAAAATGCACATAAAATACATCTCGTAGGACTCGAACCCACGACCTCCGGATAACCGGTCTGGTGCTCTACCAAGTGAGCTACAGGGGCAAGCATTTAGGTATGTAACACCGTTTTTTCAGAACCACTGATGTTTAAAGTCCGTATGTCATAGCCGGCGATATACAGATATCTGTAACCAGCATGAATGGCTCAAATGTTTGACTATCCATGTCTGGTGACCCGAGCTAGGCGTTCCGGTAGCTCATTTAAAACACGCGACCCCCCAGATATACTCACCGTCCTGGAAGACTCTGTCGACGTTCAGACCGTACGTCGCGCAAGTCTCGTAATACGAGCAGCGCTTGAGATCGGAAGCGAGCTTACGTGCCTGAATATCGTCGATCATCCGCGGATTGTTCTCGCAGATCGCGTCTGAAAAACACGGCCGCACGCTCAGCGCTCGAATAACAAATCGATTACCCGAAAAGCGGGACTGCGATTAATACGCGACGAAGATTCGTCGTGCTATATCTACGCGGCCGCTGTGCGCGATCACCGGACGCAGATATGGCGGAGTGCGCGACACCTAGGAGCTGTCTATCGGGCATTTAGAACCAGCGGCGTGGATGGACCAAGTCGGCCAATTAATGGACAATGATTCGCCAAGACCGGACGAGCGCGATTTCTGCGCCGTAATAAAAGAGGGTAATCATATTTGACGCCACCGTAATAACCGCTGTCTGCGCTCGCTCTGTGAAAAAGCCGTGAAAAAGCCGTGAAAAAGCCAACCAAGTGCGAGAGACGGGGGTGATCCCGACCTATATACAGGGGTCCTCGACTTACGGCGTCGATCCGTTCTTACACGGCGGTGTAAGTCGAATTTAGTGTAAGTCGGAACACCATAAATAAAGTATTCTAAACGCCCTGTACTGTAAAGTATTGTA
>WURV02165713.1:0-14974 GCA_011762755.2 Epimenia babai
CGGTCAGTGATACGGGATATATATATATATATATATATATATACATTTTAAATATAATATATATATATATAATATATATATATATGTATACATGAAAGATGAAGGATATATGAGTTTTAATGGTAATTAGGATAGCCAATGTGGTTCTATAAATAGGTGGAGAGAAATTCACAAGAAAAAACCCTATACCCCTGATGGGACTCGAACCCACAGATGGTCCCTGTAACTCAGTTGGTAGAGCACCAGACCGGTTATCTGGGGGTTGTTGGTTCGAGTCTCATCAGGGTGATAGGTTCTTTACTGTGCATTTCTCTCCAGCTATTTATGGAACCACATTGGCTATCCTAATTACCAGCACAAAGTTTTGATGTTATATATATATTAACGCATAATATCTACATATCTAATTATATCAAACAACCTATACGGATAGAATACACTAAAATACACCAAGATGGTGATATATAGGATATAACTACGTCAATACATACACCGACGTAAACTGATATACTCATTACGAAAATGCGCATGAAATGCAAGCCATCGAAACAGTCAGCGTTCTATTGCATTTATACCGCACCGGTAGCTACGTAAAAGGGGCGTTTGAACGTTGTTCCATACGTTTTATGGAAACTAAACTTATGCTTCTCTCTTTACCATTCTCTACGACACCTTCACCAGATATCTCTATCTCCATCAAATGCTTAACCATCAAACCCTCTGACCACGTTCGCAACCTGGGTATAATACTTGAAACTCATATGAATCTACATAAACATATATCCAAAATTCTGCAATCTGGATATACGTATTAACGCAACATTCGATCTATCTCTCGGTACTTGAAACCTGAACCGTGTGGAAAGTTAGTACCTGCTTTTATCACCAGCAGAAAGTATAATTCACTCTGTTTAACTCTGCCATCCACTAAACTCTCTCGACTCCAAAAATTGTAAAAGGCCCTGCTCGAGCTATCTCTCAGACCTCCCGTTGCTCTCCCATCACTCCAGTTCTCCGCTCTTTCCACTGGCTACTTGTCATGTCCCGTATAACCTACACAATCCTTCTCACTCACAAATGTATCCATGGCATGGCCCCTTCTTATCTGTCCTCGAAAATCTCAATCAACACGTCTTTGCGATCAACCCGCTCGTCTTTCTCCCTCACGCTTGCATTCCTTAGGACAAAACGTGCTAGTTTCGGGGATCTTGCTTTCTAAACTGCTGCACCCTGCCTCTTCAATGCACACCCAGCTTCCATTAGACAATTTACAACTGTTAACCAATTTAAAAGCAACCTCAAAACACACTTATTTAGCAATGCTTTCACTGAATAGTTCAACAAAACTTTATTAATTTGCTAAGAATCCACAATTTCAAAGAGAGATTGCCTGTTTTTGTTTTTCACTAATTCTTTAAATTTATGGCAACTTTTCCAACATATGATTTCCTTTTTATCGATATTTGTTCTACTTTCCACTGTGTTATTCAACATTGTTGTCTATTTCGTGCTCACTGCAAATGTACATAATTGTATCTAACATTATATTACCTGTATACTGTTAGGTATATACATTAATATATTTTAAGTAATTACAAGTAAAGTCTTTTAGTCTTGTAGTCTTAGACCATTAGGCTATTAATTCATGTAAAATGTGTATGACAGTTGTGGTAAAAAGAAAACATTAATTAAATAAATTTCATTTCATTTCTTTCAGTAAATACAGCAACCTCACCGAGAAAGTGTTCCGTCTCGCCCATGTCTCCATAAAACAGCGCAGATGTAATACGGCGACGCGTGATTAATCGCTTACCTCCCATCCGTTAACATAATCCGAGTTTTTATGACGTAATTCCGAGTTGTCGTTTCTACCCGTCCTTGCATTAATTAGCGATGTTGTATTACATCAGTTACGGCCCATAACCTTCCACGCCGCATAACGGATTATCTTTAATAATACACCGCCCTCTCTATCTTTAGAAGGCTGGATGTTTGGCGAGTTAGGTGTGACATATATTTTACGGAAGACAGACAAACGTCACGAATAACGATGGACGCCAATCAACATAGCCATTACGCAACGTTTATTTTTGTTACAGTAATATATCGTTTTGAGCTGCAATAATCCAGCTTATTCGCCACTCGTTCATCTCATCGCTAAAGGATTGATAAAAATTATGGATAGCGAAACATTCGCACAATTTAAAAGGCTAGGTTTTTGTGTTACTTTATTACTGCTGGTAACGCCAGTCGCTCCTACGAAATCGCCCACTAGACCACTTGAAAATATCACAATAAACCACATCATGGCGAATCTTTCTCAAGATTCGTGTCCTTGCTCATTGATCTTGATCATTTCTGTTGTGGATATTCGCGGGGAAAATTATTCTTTTGTGCGTATTCGAACCGGGAACCTTTCAGATGAAATGCCGCGCTCTCCACTGTACCACTGGAGTCGACAAACTATTATAACAAGCGATACAAGCGTGAAAGTGGAGTATGAATGATGACTCTGTTGTGTATTACTGGCTATCGCAGAGATAAGACATTATAAATATTGTCATCGAAAACATAAATCGACATTTTCAACACTGTCCAAAAAGAATGAACCGTGTAAGACAGACCCGACAGTGTAAAGAATTAACATAAATGATGGCAATTATGTGCTCATAAAGTGAACTCGTCGATCATTAGTCGCATTGCGCATATTGAACATTCCTCTGACGCGTATTATGTGTTTTTTGTCACAATGAGCCAATCAACGACGGGATAATACGGATAATGCGTAGAGTTTGTTCAGGACGAAAGGTACATTCCATTGTAAGTAAATAATTTCAGAAACGAATTGGTGCAGACCTCCGTCGTTTGAGCAACCTTTTCAAGTCGACAAGCGATACAATTGATTAGTTCGTCGCAGGTTTTGCTGAGTAATTTTGTAATGGTCACCAGGGACGACAGCGTGTTTTTCGATTATGGTAAAAATTATTTAGTTCATCATGGTAGTTATATATAAATGTATATACAACGAAGTCCCGTAACACCGACTCGCTCGACACTGTGGTAGTACGGATGGCGTGTCGCTGGCTGGTTTCCAAATCTAATTCGGGCCTAAAAGGGTAGAGCACATATCCGAGTTAACCTTTCGCACACATTGTACTATCAAGATTACGGTGGATAGACGAAAAGACTGACTGACTGATACCAATTAATTTTTATGATTTACCTAGTCGTGATCTATATTCGTTCTATCTATATTGGTATGGATGGTCTCGATGCTTGGTGAACTTTGAGGCGCTGACCTCTTCGTTCTCTTGTCATCCTCTTGCAGCAAATAATCAATTATCGCGGATCTAGCGCAGTATGTGGCATATGATACAAGGATTAATACTAATTTAAGAAGTATATAAAGTATACTTCCGCAGGTGCAATATAGCGTCTGTATATTTGTCGTGTTTACGATATAAGTAGCACGACAACCCACTCATTTATGTTAACTAAAACATATTATATACGATATGTGTAGTTTATTAAGTTAGTTCCACAACGAAACTGAAAAAAACCAACAAACTTTTATTAACGATTCAATTGAAGATATATGCCCTAAAACTTCAAATAATGACTATTTTACTATTTTCCAAATCTAATGTATTATGCATCAACCCCCCTCCTATCAAATCATAACCGTGAGAAGCGGCACCTTTTCTTGCGCGGAAGTGATCGTAATAGACAAAGAGTAACATAGAGGTTAAGGAAGCAATGCAAACGTTATATTAGCCACGGTATATACACAGTTGTTCAAAAAAAAAATAAACGAGATAGAGAAGAGAATAGTATATCGCGAGATAGCTAAAGCCGCTATATTTAAGGCATGTTTATAGGTATGTGGTGGTCATATTACATTTTCCAGTAGTTGAGGTGCTTATCGATAATGTCTGATCGATATAAATGATTATAAACTATCGCCATGTTGTACACACAAAGAAACTCTGTATTATAACTTTGCCGATGGAGTATACACAATGTTTTTCTAACGCCACAGATGTAGTACACCAGCAAAAACGGTGTCGTGAAGCAGTCTTCTTGCACTCACATCCAACTATTCAAGCATTAGACTACGTACGTTGCTGTGCTGTTCACAGACCGCTTAAACCGAATTAGCCAATTAGTCAGTTAGATATCCTAATTGTAGTTCTATACCTCAGAATGCCTCATGTGCAGAGGGTTCTTAATAGCTAAGAGACGGATATAAAGACCGTCAAACGGCATAACAAGTTTGAATTTGATTATCGGAACGTGCAAACATCTCCATTTTTTCGACCGGCGGTAACATAATCACAAAGTATGTCCAAGTTCGACTAGAAAAAATATTAAAGTACTAGTATCTATTTTTTGCCTACGATATCGTGATCATTCGAATCAAATAAGAATAAAACACGAGAATAAAGAATAAAACAAATATGAGTACAAACAATGTTACACACACAATTTTGAGATGACTCACCGATGTCATCACACAAACATTCGTCCGAACATTTGGAGTCCGCAACGCAGTTATACGACGCGGCGTCGTAACGCTGGCCGATAGGACAACATCCGTTTCGATCAGACTTCTTATTCTGACAAGTCCAGTACCCTCTGCAACTATCCGGATCGGCGTACGAAGAAATATTGAACTTGCACGGGTCTGAAAAATATATATGGCTTTTTATAACAGTTATCGGATGAAAAAGCAATTGATGAATATAACATTCCCTATAGACAATCCATTTTGAATATGAATTGAGAGAAATATTAATTTTAAACGTGAAAGTCGGTTTCTAAAAATTCCAATAAAAGTCGTTTTCCTCGTTTTTTCCATCAGTCAATGATATATCCATCTTAGACTAGACGTAATGGACCTTTCCGCAACGCCCCGCCCACTGACCCAATTCCGGAACCTCTGTCATAACAATGCCACGCTTCCGTGTGTACAGTACGTAATGCACACGAAAACTACCGTGAAAATACGTTATTTATCGAGAGGTGAGTATGTTCTTATCGATCACCTCTTCGTAAGTATTATTTTGAGTGGCAGATCAATGAAATCTTGATTTTGTCATATGCGCTACCAGACATAACACTTTGTATTAGTATAAGTAGATTCTCCGGGAGATCGAGGATGAAGTCGCGCCTTCTTGTTTTTTTTTTCAATAGAAAATACTATTTCTAAACGCTTAATAACAATGACGTGGACTAAAACGCTTCTTCTCAAAGGAACAAACGCAAAACTCTCCAACAGAGACCAAGTAGGGATGGTTGACCATCGGATTTCGAGCTTCGTAGTTAACACACAATCGTCACCCAGAATATGATTTATGTCTTTTTGTATAAAAGCTGAGTGTCTTCCTACAGTGTGAGGTTAATTATGAGAGCGATAATTAGTAAAACTGTAGTATGTCAGTGTGTATTGGACATTGGATCTCATAATGCTAAATAATCCCTTGACAGTGTTCTTTCCAACGGCAAAGAGAAAATATAAATCGAACTAGTAAAGAGCTTTAATAATGGATATTGAGATTTTTGGAGATGCGAACCATAGAAGAAATGTCTGCGTATTGCGACTCAGCAAAAAATTCACCCACCTTCCGAGCAAGACGCGGAACCGGCCGGTATGCAGTTAAGATGAGCCTGTGACCAAAAGAGCCCGCAGGTGCACCACTGAGCGCGCATTTGACAGCCGAATTGATCGGGGATACATTTGTAGTACATGTCGCATCGGGAAGGGTGTTTCATATATCCGATGCCGTTCACGATGGTACACCCGGGGCAGACTGTGGGTTGTTGGTAACCTGTTGTCAACAATAAAAGTGTTTGCAGTCGATAGTGATATTGTTAAGAAAAAAGTTGTTTGCTTTAGATCTACCTATTTGACGCATAAAGTAAAACGTCCAGGCGTCTTCGCTCTGACGTGAATGTGTTCCACATAATGACGATCCTGTATCTCATGGTGACACTTTTTTAGCTATTTCGTTATATAACTCTAAATAATTGCTATGAAATCACAAATTCGGAGAACTTGCGAAATCGGCTGATTGTGAATTTAATGGCATTTGGAGCCAAGGGAGTCAATGAACCACAGTTAGGTACCATAAGGAAGTTGATGGTCGGAAACTTTACACGACGGAGATTTTCCCATAACAGTACATACGACTCACTAATTTATAGGCATAACTCTAACTTGTATAGGATTCAAGTCCTTTTGCCGCCCTATTAAAGTGACAATAATAGCTATAAGGACAATAATAGCATGAAACAATAATGATAACAACGTACGTATATAGCAAGAATAATAATCATAACGACAAATAACAATAAAACTTTTTAGGTGCCAATATATTTAAAAGTAGTTATCTTACAAACAATTATATAATATAGATGAATAATTAATTATATATACGTACATTGAGGGATGGCAATTATTATCAAGATTAAGACGAACGAAATCATGATGAAAGTTTGTTTAATAAACAGTTGTTATACTGTTGATTTATGCGCGTCAACCAGCTAGGTTCGGCGTTTACTGCTGAATGTATCACGATGGGCTGTCAATTTGACTAAAGCGATGGTTAGCGGCGTGGGCGAGAAACCTAAAAACAGCTAATAAAAAATCGTTGGTCTAATTATTTTGGTCCGTTGTATGTTAAAAGGTCAGTTGACTCGAAGCATGTTCAAACTGATTTATGACATTCATGTGGCGTTTTTAACTCCGTCACGGTCACCTGCGTAACAAAACATTATACCACGATGGGTCACGTTCTTATAACCCGCTCGTTTGATTTCTTTTAATGTGCAAAAAAAGTCACGAAAGTGTGACATTAAGTACCTTACTTGGCGTTGCTTCCAAAAAGCGATTTAGAACAAGACAAAATATAGTTCAGTAAGATGTGCCATTCTTTTCTTGGTTACTGGATATCCACGAGTGTTGCCATGAATTTTACCAGAGCACTCCGGATAAAGCAACTTGCCAACGACTCGTATTCAGAAAATTGTCCTAGTCGTCCCCAACAATGTCATCATCCGAGTCGAACTTAATTTTTATCAGTGAAATCATTTTAACATCATTATGGGAGTTTCATTAATAAAACACCTTCATGTACAAATTAAGTGAGATTATCCATCGTTCTCGGGTTCCATCATTGGCCCTTTAAGAAGACCTAGGGACCCGTGGTTATCACTGTTACTGGATAAGGTTGGTGTCATCGAACTATGTGTGGGAAAATACTGCGCTTGAGAAACGCTTGACGTTCGGCTATCAACACCACAGGTTTTCATTCCTTGCATACCAAGTGTTGGTATGGAGTATGTTCAATAATGATAAGATAGCGAAGAGGTAAATCTACGCAAGGTAACGCCATCGGCAATCGAAACTCCATCAAGTAAAGTGGGTACCCAAATACCCATGATCGGAAATGGCTTAATGCGTTTTAGACCGAAGAAGTTGAATCAGAATGGTCTCAGAATTTCAAAAATTCTAGTAACACTGCCATTGTTCCCTGTAACTAGTATCCTTAGTACCACGAATATTGTACATACCCTGTATCCTAGGGCTGCCCAACAAAGCCAACACATAGGTTCATGCCATTGAGGCTATATTGAATAATAATGGTTTAGGTTATATGTGGACACAGCCAACAGACCATAGTATCGAATCGATTATAGGTGCTTTAGGCCACGGTTGGGGGACCAACCTGACCATACATGGGCCGCTCAAGTCTATCCTACCAGCAAATGCCGCTTGTACAGGCACATTCAATGTCGCCCAGAACTCGCTAACTATCTCAAGGGCAATCTTCCGGACAAGCTTAGAGTCTCTCTCACGAGGTTACGTCTCTCATCCCATAATCTTATCTTGGAGCGTGGTCGGTGGAGGAGGCCGAAGCAAGAAGTAGGCCAGAGACTTTGTCGATGTGAGGGGGATGTTGAAGGACGAATTCTATGTGATAATGGCATGCCCGCTTTTTAAGCAGTGCCTGCCCGATTCATACCGATAAAGTATAGAATAAAACGTAGTATGTTCAAATTTATTGAACTCCTTGCCTCCAGGAACGAGAAAATTTTGAAAGATACGTCGAGATTTGTATTTTTGGTATTCAAAATGATTGATTTTAGATATGTGCATTCTATTTGAGCGTCAAATGCAGTCCAGTCTCTATAAAGTGGATTCCTAGTGATATTGGTATAGTGTGGGATTTGTATATATCTGCCATCGTTATAATGTATCAGTAATTATTCACTTGTTGATATTATAGTGTTGTATTTTTGGATTTTTGTCATTGGTGCTGTACAAATTATTGGTTGTATTACATAATAAAGAGCATTATATTATTATTATCTGGGTATGAATTGTCGGGTGTCATACGCAGAAGTTGTAAGGCGCACGACAAGAATTTCAGCCGCTGAGATATAGGCTAAAACCGAAAACGGCCCAACATGCCAAGGGACTGTACAAACACAATCAAAGCTGTTTGTCCCAAGTTAAATTATCTCGAAACATGTATTTTTGTCGAAGTTTGTCTTTTCCTTACCGTCCGATTTTTAACGTACAATCATGTCCTCATGGAAGTTCGAGAAGAAAATATTTTTAACCTTTATATCTAGCAATTTATGAGGAGCATAACACCTCGTTTTCTTGAAGGTCTGCGCTTTATATAGCCATTGATCTCATGACAATCTGGCCTGGAATTGACCAATATCGCTGATTTGACGCACGCATTTTTTCATTAATTGACTTCGTTCAAAGAGAACAAGCTCAGATCGCACTTTTTTCGCCGATATAATAATGCAAATATTGCATGAAATACCATAATGAAAAATGATGCCATATAAATATCACCTGACGGCCATGACAGATCGATACGGCCTAATGGAAAATAGGAAATGAGTTACAATTAGAAATGATCCAAAACACCATATAAAAGTGCTTGATCTTTTCTTTCACGCATCATTATGAATCAAATCTGCCGACATGATCGTACGGTCCAACTTATTTGTGGATTGATCCAATCGTTCCCGGAAGTAATAACATATTTTCTGATCACCACATCAAACGGAAGTATATCAAGTTCAATGCACTTTCGACTCGCGCTACACATCACACCTGTTGGCAATTAAAAAACAGAGAGATTTATTGTAACGTCCTAAACATATTTCTGATAGGCACCTGAAATGTGAGCAAAATAAAATGAGTTTGGAAACGGCCAAAAAGTTTTGTTTCACTTTATGCGAACATTGGCAGAACTTTTGTACGATCTATTGGCTCGTATAAACAAGGATCGCAATTTCTTTAAATATCTTCATTGTCACTCATGTCATTACTGATAACCACATCGAGATACTTGGTACTTATCCACATATTTTGACGATTGCGATCCGATGAATATATCAGGGGCATTATACCAAACTTTTACTCAATGATTTCACGTACTTGACTTTAGACTTATCTGTATTAAATTTTATGTCACATGTATCAGGATATATTTCACAAATATTCAGAAGCCTTTGAAAGGGAACTATACTGGGAGAGAGTAACACGATGTCATCGGCTTAAAACAAGTGGTTGTACAAGTCATAACTATAGGTACCAACTTCCTCTCTTTATAGCAACAGACATATAGAGGGGTTAATATATTACCCCTCTACATATAAATATATTTTTCGGCTCCCGCTCCCGCCTCCAATAAATCGGAAGCTTATTTACACTATCCGTTGACGTTTCTGATCGCTCGCCGGTCCGAAAGTCACATGATACCACTTTTCCAAAATGGCGGGACGAGAAGTTCGGTCTGCTCATTTTAACTTGAAAATCTAAACGCGGCGCGATCTTGTACAGAAAATGTGTTACTAGAGCGAATATCGCGTGAACGACACTGATCGTTCATTGGTTGACGCTCCCGCTCCCGCTCCCAACAAATTTAGAACTCGTCCGAATTTTAAAACGGATCCGTTTTTCCCGAAAGACGGCGGAGGGAGCGGAAGCCGAAAAATTGGATAATGTAAATGCACTACTAGAGCATTAAGGTAGAAAGCAAAGTATTTGAGAGAGACAACCCACCCTGTCTTACCCCCATTAGTCACCTTAAAGTATTCAGACATCATACCATCCCACCTAATACAAAAGTTCTGTATCGTGTACCGATACAGAATTTTTCCAACGATAAACACCGGCACTTATCTATCTAGTAAATTTCTAAACAGTGACCAATTGTTGACTATCAAAAGCCTTCGATGCATCTAAAAACAAAATATTCACGTTACTCTCGTTTTCTCTATATCAATCAATCATAAGTTTCAACACAAAGATACATTGGTCGGTTGAATGCGAGATTTTGAATGCGAACTGGTTGTTACTTGTATGCATGTATACTTCTATTCGATTTAATAAAAATTCAAAAATCTTCCATGTTACACTCACCAGTGCTCCTGGTCTATAACTAGATTTGGCACTGAAATCCACATTTTTACAATTTGGGATCGGAACAATAGTCTGTGGTTGCAATCATGTCGGGTGGAATATGGCCACGAATAAAACACGATCGGTCATCATGCTACCAACTGCCGTTCCTTTGTCTTATTGTAGACGATAAAATATCGCATTATAAATTTCATTATTCTCCACATACATATAAGACTTAATATGGTTTCTGGGATATTATCGGCGTCACTGACATGTTTTTGAAATATAAGAGAATATACGGTATGCTTTCTTGGATATTATACTATTATCATACATTTTACTCGATGCCTCAATTTGCAATAGCTATCGTCCAAATACGCTGAAATATTTCTGAAACAATATAAATAATTTTCACACAAGCAAAGCATATAAAAACGCAAGCGTTATATGCACTAAACGTTCGCGTTACTTATGTTCTCGGGCATAATCTTTATGTTATTGTATCATCGGTAGGCGATAAAATTTCAATTTTTCTATTTGTATCTTCAAGTATTGGCCGACAGGTGTTTGTTTGAAATCAATTTCATTTTTGTTATTGTTCGAATGGTATTTTAGTTAGTTGGTGACTGGAGGACGTGCTCTTGGTCGTCGTGTGTAGAGACACATGGCGGTTTACACAGGACAGAAATTTTCCGGGACGCAATTGGTGTAAATTCGTGTCTGAAATCGTGCACAGATGACAAATTATATAATGATTGTAATTCGCTGTAGACGATTCGCATTATTGTCGAATGTTATGTTAACAAATCTAACAACTCAATTGACCTCCACTATCTGCCGGCACCGCATTGCATTATGTACAAGTTTTCCGACTTTCCTCTTCAAAACGCTTCACATAGCAGGACTGGCTAAAACTAATAAGTTGATTTCTAGACAAGGCTGAACACGTCATCTATTTGCAGGTGACGGAGTAGTTTTTCCTGCACTAGAAAAAGCCCTTTTGCGATGCCCACAATTTATTGGGTGGTATAGAAATAACATATAACATATTATTTGTGTATCATTTTGTCTGATGTACGAGTATATCGTTTATAAAATAGTAACAACAGGAATCGCGTCAGTTATATTTAAATAATAAATATTATCTCGTGTATTTGTAATGTCAGCAAAAATTTATTTCTCACATGCATACGGAGATTTTATACATAGGAATAAATGCATATTCAAATGTGAAAAAAATCAAAATCATGTCGCATGCATTAACACAAGGCATGAAAAGAGATTATTACCATTCAAATCGCCAGACGTAATCGACAGAAATTTTTGTGTGGCATCACGTGATATAGGACGAATGATTAATGGGTGAAACGTTAAACGTTAAACTCCAGTCTGGATGGTAAGGAAGACGGAATACCACCGACAAAACCTGAGACTGCTAGAAATACACGCCCTTTGCTGAGAGCTGCCGATTTCAATCAAATTCGGGCCTCACAATTAATTCTTGAATAGGTCATCTCGGGGTCGTGGTTAGTGTTAGATAATGCGCTAGAATTTTCCGTGGTTTTCAAGAGCTGGTTATGTTCCATTACCAAACCCCCTACTAAAGTATACATACAATACCTGATATGTATGCTTGACTTACATCAAAAATTCGTCCTGCGAAGTATCTGTTCTGCCATCCGTATCCGATTTGCAGAGCACAGCGACACTTTAAGACCAATCCTGTAGCATAGATATGGTTTACCTCTGTGAGTATGTATGCGTGTGTGTGTCTACGTGTCTGTGTACATATATACTTGTGTGGAAAAATGTATATCCAAATTTACGTAGCTACACATGTACGTATGCATGTATTTTGGCCGATAGAAATCAGGTGAATGACCGTGGAGAAACAAACTTCTTTACGTATTACCTCACGTCTGAGAATGTATGAGCAGAATGGAGATCAAGGAATAGAACATGGACTAAACGACAGTCGTATGCATAAAGAATATACCAAAAAGTGTATTACCGTCGGCTGCGACGATGTTGCTGTTTACGGTACCGTCCGTATACCGCACACAGAGCCTCAGTTTTTTCCGGTCATAATACATATAGGCCTCGTTCCTAGAGTTTTCCTGAAGTACACAATATTACATTTTAGCAATAGGCCAACGGTATATCAGTCTACATGGTGTGTAGCTTTTAATCGCATGAAATTGTTTTAGAGTTCAAATGGTAAACATAATACAGCGTGTCATTTTCATTGACAGACATAAACATGGCTGATAAAAACAGTCGGACTACATTCGGCAATAATAATAATTATAATAATGGAGCCTTATAGTGCCTGATTATCCTTGGGCCATAATAACAAGATGATTTCGACGACATTTTACAGTGTTGCGACTTAAGAAACAGACTAATGAAATTATGTCCGGCAATGCCAAGTAGTGGTTAAAAATTGGTATAAACTTGTGCGTTTGTAACGCAGGTCAAGGAAATAGGCGAAAAATAACTCTTATAAATGAAACCATATGTACATGACATAGACTAATCTAGGCCAAACTGAATGTTATTGGATATACCCGATAGCGCACGCGTGTAATGTATTGACCAGTGGTTGTCCTGAGGTACGCTTCGACAAACGGCGCGCCCCCATCCCCTCTTATGAGTCTTAGCTCGACCGAGGACGGTTCGTCGCAGTCCGTATTTGACACGAGCGGCGCCTTATTGTTGGTATTGTCTTCTCCGTTGAAGCTTGAGTAAATAGCTAAACGATCTCTCCAGTCGTAGTTAGCAAATCTAAACGAGACATTCAGTATTTACAGAACGATCTCAAGTTAATCGAATGAAAACGAAGTCATTTTTCATACGGTAGGAATTTGAGAATAGAGAGTGATATACCTTATCACAATTTTGTGTTAGAATTTACATTGTTTTTCTCAAATCAACCACCTGGGGACTACGAATCGGTCGTTTCCGGCGAAGGAGCAGACGCGGTTATCCGGGTCGATTTCGACATCAAAGTTGGTGATGTGAGCATTATTGCCGTGGTCAATTACGGGCTTCTCGCTGCACCGCATGTCGAAGTCGACTGGGCACCCTGTCACACGAGTCAAATGATCAAACTCAGGCATGATAGAAATTCAAATCAAACATTGTTACAATTTATCTAAATACTGACGATTCATTTTCATAACTCAGCAATACTCGATACCTCCGTTTTTTATTACTATTAAATTACTATTAATCACTCCCAGAAAGAATACTTTTCTCGGGTCACTTAATCACTTAACAAACTAGTCATTCAATGTCAATACCTCAGCAGTCCACCGAAATCATTGCCCATATCTATAACTGGACTCAGCAACTGGAAAAGGGGAAAAGGCGAGGTTTTGGTGCTACTTTTTAATCAAATGTCAGTCGCACGTACAACATTACCCTGGAATATTCCTAGTATATTTTATAATGAACCATTTTACGACGTATCTTTCTCAATATTCAAGCACGAAAATCTTACTCATTTCCTATCGAGGAAAGCGCGGGAAAAAATCCCGGGTTTGGGCTGGTTCGAACTGGCAACATCTCGCATGAAAGGCAGCGTTTCTAACCACTACACCACTGGCGCCAACCCAGAGCAGACTACGTAGTGTCCTAAAATGGCGCAACTCTTCATCAAAATTCATAAAATGCCTAAAGAGTATTATCGAAGCAGTTCTTATTACTACATGATAAAAATTGTTGAAAATAAATTCTTATGAGAATATCCGTGTACGTTATGCTATCTGTAACACTTTATACATATATACCCTTTTGATAATACACTTTTGCGTTTGAGCCTGTATAGATAAAGTGAATGGACGAAAATTTTATATTGTCTTGTGATCAGGTCAATCAAGATACGCCTAAACAACTGTTCAAAGTAAAGGTAACATAAAACATTTTTAAGCAGGAAGTATCAGTCAATTAATGCTCTCGGATCCCCATTACAATGGATGTATATATCAGATCTTCAGCGCAATACACAATACTTCAGCGCAATATGCAATACTTCAGATGCCATACTTCAGATGCAACGCCTGGGACAATCCCATATTACTCGTAGAAGAAAATATCGAGAAATAAATGAATGACTGAGAATCATTGCTGAAAAGTGGACCTGTTGCTGGTTTAGAACCCGCGACTTATCGCTTACGAGTCCAGTGCACATAACTCGGCTGACTGCTTTCTATAAATATTAATTTCTACCTTGAAATTTTTACTTAAAAAAGCCAGTGTGGAAATATTAAAAAACCGATAATATTTCAAAAGTAAAGTCTAGATGAGAATTACTAAGTTGCCAGAAAAATACTTAGTAAAAATTCTCAATCCTAAAAAAAACATGATTCCATACAATTATGAAAAAATTTTAACGTGGCAGTTGAATTATGCCAAAAAAGTAAACTTTACGATGAGATAGAATAAAAAATAACAGACTAAACGTATTATAGTCGTAGTAATTATCCGTACGCGGAGTGGTAACGTTGATAATTACACTGCATTTGCAAGCGGTCGCGTTAT